>JAOBRH010423607.1:0-17948 GCA_027575125.1 Umimayanthus parasiticus | reverse complement strand
TTAAATGGCTTGGTCAGCATAATAATAATAGAGGATTGTTGAAAGAGCAGACAGGACTAACAAATTTACAAAACTAAGCTAAGCACTAACAAATTCACAAAACTATGGATTAATTAACAAAAGTATATGACAAAATAAAGTATAAAAGTAAAAGTACCGCCGTTGTCGTAAACTTTAATTACACAAATAATTGAACCCTTCATCAAGAATATTGAGGAAGTTTCAAGGAAAAACACACGCGCATTTGTTATTTGAGATATAAACCAATCCGACTGCTCTTGGCGGCGAACTTCGCTGACCTGCACGTGGTTTTACCAAATCATTTGATTGACGTGCAAGCAAAAACAGAATCTCATTTACATAAAGCTGAACAAAGTAGAGTTCTTAGAACGCGGCTGTGGGTGCGGTATTAAAGTTATCTGAAAATACAAATTTGAAACAAACGAGGTGCGACTTTGCGAGAAGACGTTCTGGTAAGTGCAATTTCCTTACTACCTTAGTTTACACAAACACTAAAACAGAACCTAAAGACTTCACAGCTTCCAATCAATAAAGTTGAGAGCTCTTAACTGCACGGTAAAAGCAACAGTGCGTCAGACCACCGACTGAAGCGTGCGCACAAAGACACACGACTGAACTAAATTTGCGTCTCAAATGTTGTATTATATGTCGTTTTTTCAGCGCCAGCAAACATTTATTTCGACGCTGACAAAAGTCTCTGGTCTTTAGAATTAATATCCCAAGGGCTCTTATGACTTATCGTATCTTGAGCGAGAAACGCAACAAAATTCATGTGAATACGAAACATTATCTTGCCACGTAAGCATAACTCTGGTGTTGAGAGAACAGATATGCCAAATCCTTCAGAAGATTAATATATTTCCGTGAAGAAAGGATTCAACTCACAGATATAACAGTGCTTTTCTTGATCTCATACTTCGTATTACAACTCAAAAAGTAAATATCGAAGAAATGGACGCAAATATCGACATTTATCCGAGTTTTCTCTCACTACAGCACCCACAACCTAAATAACAAACAAGTCAACTCAGAACTAAGTTTGATCAAAATCCAGTTTGTCGTGAGTTCGTGTTTGCGCACTTGTCGTTGCGTTCAGGGACAGCGTGCGCTTGAATATTCTTGGTGTCAGTTTTGTCACTCCATACCCTGGGTTCCAGAGGTCTACACGCTCCCCATCCAGACGGCCGGCCGAAGGCTGGCAAAACGAGCGGACAGCACGAAGCGAACGAAGTGAGTGAAGCGCTGGTCGCGTTTTGCCATCCTTCGGCCGGCGGTCAGGATGGGAGCGTCTGGAACCCAGGGTAGTCACTCCACCATACTTCAGTGATTCGCAACAAGTTATCAGAAGGTGAAAGTTTGGTTTTAGTTACACATAAAAGGATATAATTTTGTGATCTTCCGCAACAGCAACTTCTTACCGTGACACACGCGGATATCTTTCAAACACATTTTGAGTTTGCTTTTGAAGTACCGCAACTTCGTGTTCTTAAGGACATGGGAAAGAGAAAAGAAAGCGGTGAAACAGCAAAGAGTTCCTTTTATTGACAATAGACAGATTTCGAGCAAATAACACTTTACGAAACACGCTACATATGATTATTATGATGGAGATTCAGTTTTTCTTCGCAATCTGCAAAGCATTCCGTAGCGTACATAGAGTTTCATTAAGAGCGCTTTTCTTTAGGGAGGCCTTCAACTAAAACCAATTTAAAAACTCAAAATTATCACCTAAACTTGCAAAACAAAAAGAGCACTCGCTGTCTAGACGGAATTACTTCTGCTTATTGGTCTAAAGTGATTCTCCTTGCACCCATTTCTATTTCATGACAATAGGTGTTCCGGACACAGCAAAGAGGTAGACTAAAACAGTTCTCAAGCTTCCTCGCTGTTAATAGTTTTGTGGCCTCTTCCTATTTGGCAGTCGTGTGTTACATTTCACAGGTATAATTGGGTTAGCTTTTCCCCAGCGCTTTGCTTAGTTCAACGTACAACTGTTTCTATACCAAATAAAGAATTGCTAAATAAAATGTATGTTTATATCTCATTACCTTAGAACAAGTGTTATTCAAACGGAATCTTAAAATAAAGGACGGCATAACTTCTAACAACTTAAAGTAAAAAGAAAGTAGAAGGGATATTGGTGACATAAACGTCTTCAATACAAGGCATACACTCACAATTGCTCATGCGACGAGTTGCGCAAAGAGCTAAATAGGATGTAAAGCCATAGATTGCAATCTCATCTTTTGTACGGGCAATAAAACGACACAACCATAACGCAGGATACGTCCATTATAACTTGATATGACTTTTGTAAAGTAATGATGAAAAAACGATGCAAGTTTCAAGGCGAACACAGTTTACTACAGGGTGGGATGGGTTTGCGAGAACTAAATTGGGGATAGATAACACGTCTTGTTTGTGATTGGATAAAGGTACGCGCGCCACTTGCTTACGATTGGACCGATTAAAGTTTGGATGTCAGTCGTGGCTATCAACCACACTGACTAGAGGCTTCCAACTCGCAATCTACAATCCAAATATCCTGTAAACGCCCTAAAGCTAAAGACCAGTGGATCTAGAAAGTCATGAGATCTGCGAGGGCAATATTTTACTCTGTCAGCTTGAAACGTGGTGTACAAGCTTTAAACACGAATTTAAGTTGATCATTACGAGAATCAAACTTCCATTTATTGTTTATCACAACGCAAACTACTGCCGAATCTTCAATTCGTGACATACGTTTTGAACCAATGAATAGCGCAAACGTGTAATAACCCATTCCGTCATGGGAATTTCCCTCGACGTTCGCATCGATTGCTCAAAAGGCGCAGGTTCTCCGTTGGAGTAACACTCGGGTACATAATACAAGACGCAAAAGAGTTCTAACGAGAAGCAAAAATATGTCAGGCCCGAGACCATGCGAGACTATTTGCCCTCCGCCACCAGTAGCGGGCGTTCTAACTGGAATAACATCAACAAGCGGAGCAGTTATAGGAGCGACGAGCGCTGGTGCAGCGATTGGAACGGTAACTGGAGTGGGGATTGGTGGTGCTGCGGGAGCCGTTGTTGGACTTGTTATTGGATCTATGGCAAAGTGCTTCTATACAAAATGCAGTGATGGACCCTAGTAGGTAAACACCAATCTGTAAGATATTAGCCTGTATGACCGTTTGTTTTATGTCAAAGTATCGCTGTGTTCTTTTCGTCAAATATACATAACACTTAATCATAAAGGTTTTTTTGTTTTCGCAGGTTGATATCGATCAAACCACTGTTGAGGATTCATATTTGCAGTATAAAGTTTAGGTACCGTTGAAAACTCATTTGAATTTCTCCTCGCAAGACTACCACGAAGAAATTGCACGTATCAGTAATGACATCTCAAGCACTATTAATATATTACAATTGTATAAAAGGTAAAAGTTATAGAAGAACGTAGTCCAAAGACTGCCTCTCCGGCTAAGGAACTGTGTTTCATCTTGCAGCACACTGCTTCAACTTGAACTTCATGTTATTCACGGGTTCACTGTAGTATCAGTATCGAGTCAAACCAACCAACCGCGGAACAAGATACACACTCAGTATTGAAATGTTTGTACATTATCTTCAAATTTTCAACTACTAATTTTTACAAGGGAAAAGAGCGCCAACGAACATCGCCAACGGAACTCGTATGTAACAAAACGAAATTGGATCTCCTTGTACTTGTTAACGAGTTCAAAAAGTTTTATACAGGACTGGACAACACAGACAATAAAACTCCACTTGTGAACTAAAAGAAAGTTGGTGTGGTTATTACTATTGTCGCACTTTCTGAGCTAAGAACCATACGAGTCAAGTTCGATGACCCATCACGTCTGTTAATTAAACACGTTTCTTTGAAATCATTCTGTTGTATTGCTATATCGTGTTTCGAAATACTTTCTATTCCACCTAAAAAAGAGTTTTGTACACATAAGAAGTCAAATGTAACTCGCTGTTTCACAACAATGCACGAGCAGACAGCGTTCAATCACACCGACGCTGTCATTCAAAAAAGAATCAGGAAAGACAACATTTTCGATTCATTCGCTTTTCTTTGAAAACTAAGTAGTTTTGTTTTAAGCGACGACAATAAATAAAGAGAGTTAAAACAATCCTGATCGTTCGAAAAGAAGCAACTATATGAGATACTAACAGAAATAAAGTAAACTATCTTGTTGCGAGTCATAGCCTGAGTATTCTGCTAAGCGACTGGTTTGTTAAAAACACCTTTGTTTCAATATAGTTGATAAAAAGTTGCTTGATAAGCATCTTATACATGGAGCTACGAAATGTCCAGAAATAGGTCGAACTATAAAAGGTAGGCCAATGCTCTTGAATCATCAGTGCGCGAAAACCCGAACAACTTTCATCTTCTGCCGAACGCAAATACCACCGGTATACGTCAACCATTTATTCTTTCAGAAAGGTGCTGAGCAAGCACATTTTCTGTGCGCAATTCTGCGTTCATATTTCTTTTTTTTGCTCAGCTGGAGCAAATTCTCCCAAACTACACTTACGTCATACTGTTTCCCACTCTAAAAAGAAAACAATGGTTATCTGCCCAATAAATTGTTAAATAGAAAATGCCTTGAACTAAAATCCACTACACTGAAGCGCGCCCTTCTGACGCCGCCGCAAAGCACTTCATTATGCGGTTTACATATTCGAAGCTGATTGACTTGAAGCCAAAATTCTTTACATTAGCTTGGTAGTAATGAAAAAATATCTAGCATCAAAATATATTTGAGAATAAAATCGGCATCTTCCTATTTTATGGTCACTGCTTGCCGCCACATTTGTTGCTTTAAAATGCCAGTAGGTCAATTTCAGAAATAAAAATCTACGCGCACAAATAATAAACACATCAATCAGACAATTTGTGATTCGTGACTGATCCTTAACCCTTCCTTAACGCTGTAGACGTTTTGCGAGCTAAACGTCTTAGCGATTACGTTTTTTCAAGATACATGATATAAGAAAAAATGGGTTTGCTGCAAAAGATATTCTTAGCGAGGCGCAGTTAGGAATTTTTTCTTCAAAGAATTAATGATGACTAAGCTAATGTAGTTGCGCGCGCAAAGGCCAACTCTGATTGGCCAGAAAAGGGTGACTAATTACAACACGTGCAAGAAAAAACTCTTTGTCGTGGATGAAATCGTACTAACTCAGCAAGTTTAGGTAAGAAAAGTAAAAAGTAATCGGATAATCGGACTCAAACACTGCGAGAACCAGTGCAGTAGACAGAAGAATCCACAAAAGAAAATATGTCCAATCGTTACTGGGATCGTGGATCATACCAGACCGCATGGCAACACCATGTCCCAACACGAGTTGAAATAGATAGATATCGAGTAGAACTCAACACTTACAGTTACACTGGCAATGGCTACGAGTACGACAAATTTGACATCATTGTATATAATGATGGAAGTAAGTACGATCTATATAGCCTTCCAGCGAATGTTTACGCTTATAATCCTTGAACGAAGACGAAAGCCGTCTCAATTAAATATCTCAATTTTCTGCTGTCTAGCAATAGATCATGAACTGGTCAGTGGAACGAACCGAGTACATCGCTTACGAAAGATCCAGCGAAGAACTAAGTATTAGCACATAGTGATAACTTAAACGTCTTAAGTTCCTACAAACCAACATTTCAGTTATGCTAGAATGCCAACAAAACATCACAAAACTCTGCTAATTCACACGAAGATTCTATGCACAAGAATTTAGAAAAGCAATAGTGGCGAAAACGCTATTTTCATAATTTCGGGTTCTGTACATTTTCTGACATGAAAACAACAAGTTCAAATGACAAGCACAAGGCTTCAATTACATATTGAGCAATAAAACTACACTAGTTTCTGCCTATTACCATATACCAACTGCTTCTGGCTAGCGAGGCATTATACTGTATTATCGCTAGCCAGAAACAACTGGAGAACATGACTGTCAGAGCTTTTGAAACGAAAACCAATAACATCGGAGTATGTACTCGAGCGCGCAAGCATTTGCTTCATAATGTAATGGATGGTCTGTAAATACTCCAGTGTTTCAGTGTAACAGAAGGAAGATAGAGTATTCGATAATAACAAGGAATCAAACTCTAAAAGTATAAGTGCATACTGGGATAAGTAAAGATTTCTGTTGTAACTCGTGGTTGTTGCTGTTGCAGATGAATAGAAGCGTACTTACGACGAATTTACGACAAGCAACGGTGCCTCTCAACAGTGCAAGACCTGTGCAAAGACAATGTTTTGTGTGCAAAGACAATGTTTTGAACTTCGGATAGATTTCCGAACAATTGCTTTTTTACAAACTGACGAGACATACAGATAACTTTCCTATTTCGTTTCTTTTATCATATTCTATTACCATACTATCAATTTGAAAACATCTTCAGAGTGTATGTTTAAACGAAGCTGGAACGCGTCGACAATATTTGGTTTATAAAATGTATTATACAACCCACGCTTGGTTAGATTGTTGTTAATACTAGAGTTTGTAGAAAACGTCGGATATGGCTGACCCGACAGCTCAGTTTCCAAACATCGCGCGCAAGCTACCGGAACTGATTCCAGCCAAACTGCATGACATCCCTTACGGATCAAGCCATTCAGTTGTGCTTTCGTCCGTCAAAAGCGCGGGAACTTGGCGAGTTGAGGTGCCAATAAATACACGCGCGTGTTGATTTTTCCATTAACACTGACCAGAAACAGTTTTCTCGGGCCGGCCAGACCCGACAAATGGAAAGTGTTTTTAATAAAAGCTTACTACTCTAGTTCACAACACTAAACACGTCCTTATTTTACAGCACCACGACAGTATAACCAACGATTCAAGCGATCGATCGTATAGTTGTGCCTCTGTTACTTCAAAGTAAAGTTTAAACAAAAATTGCGCAGTATTTTATGAGCAAAAACCTTCACTAACCTTCAGCTAATCATTTATAGCTTTCAATCGTAAATGCCACTAAACAGAAATGTTCGAATTACCACTTGAGAAACGTGTAGTGTAAGCACAATTTGACGTATGGAATCCCGTTTTCATTATATGAAACGTACGCACTTTTTTTGATCGTGAATCAAATTCTCACAATCCTCACATACGTCATGCTGCGTTCAATTACAAATTATCTGCATACCTTATCCATTCATCACGTCTCCCGAAATAGCTCGCTTTAACTGGTGTCAATATCAAAATAACAATCTGTCATCTCATGGGTACAGATTCATCTTCTAATGTGCATATATTATTTGTACACGGTTAGCAATAGTTGCGCTCAGTAGTTGCAACTCGTAGTGGTGACGAAAACGGAATTAAACGGAAAGGGGGAACTTGAAACGCAAAGTCAGTAAACAGACGCAGACACAACACAAACTTACAACTAATCAACGAGTAAAATGTAGATGAAACACAAACACGTTTGCGTTGTAGAGCTCATGCACATAGGAAATCAAGAACTGAATGTGCAAACACATAGTTCTACAATTCTTTCCAACCTGAAGTCTGTTTGAATCCATCAAGCGAAGTAAGAAAGATGCAAAACATGCTGTGAGCAATTTCTTATTGGCAACATGATGTATGTTCGAGATCAAAGTGAACAGTTAACTGACTCGTCAAGTTTTCCAGGAAAATTACTGATTAAATGAAACCTAATCAAACTCTCAACATAAAACCTCTCAGCCAATCATTCTTGGCAAACCGGTTTAAGAGGGAATAAAATTACAGAAAAATAAAGCAAGTCAAAGACTGCATTGCAAAACGGGAGCAAGCGCTGACCACGTACGCACATCCTCTGCTGTTAAAATCCAAGAAGAAAGTTTACACAAGCGTTCTTGCCTTCATCAATAAATCAGTGTAAATTGAAAACTATGCCAAATCCATACCCAACTCCGATTCCGCCCCCTCCTCCAAAAAGAAAGCCAATAAAGCGTATTGAGTGCGAAAGAGGCTGGATTTCCGAGACGATCCAGATAACGCTGCCTTCGGGAGAGATCGTAGTAATTCAGCGAAACACATTTCTTAATTCAGGTAAGTTCGCTGCGCCTTTTCCGTGGCACTTCTAGTTTACGACTGCAACCGATTGGGGTATCATTTATCCCTCAGAATTTACAATCATAGAAGGAGGAAACCACGTGCAACATTTCTCGTCAAACTGACGGTAAGGGTACGTCTATAGTCTTACAACAAGTTCGCTCTGTCATTCTGTTACAGTAGTCAACGTTAAAACAGCACAAGTCTTGCAGTGTAGCACTTGCAGCGTTATCAACAAAACAGACATTGGGAAAACTGCGAAGTCCCTAACAAACATACTGCATTTTATAGCCAAGATGAAACTACCATAACTGTACAACTATCAAAGAGCCATTGTAGCTTTCATTCACTTTTTCACACCGTTCCAGACGCGCAAGCAACATTTGGGAGGTGATAAATAGGACAGTCACAGAAATACTCATATTATACTGCGGCCGGTAAGACCGCTCGTGTTCTGAAAAGAACCACTGCAAATATACTTCTGTGTTGAGAAAACAAGTTCACCATTCTTAAGAGCACAACTAAATTAAATTCAGCAACTTCAAGAAGATAGTCAACGCAATTTTAAGTATTAAATAGATCGTTCATTCTTTTTTCAGCCGATGACACAAAATGGATAAACCCTCAACTGGAAAAGCAGTAATACTACTAATGTTAACGAGTTCACAGACTCTGGGACAATAAAACACAACAAACTGATGCCCTTGCTTTGAGTTCTCGTCTCTTTTCCCACTCCGGTAGTCACTTAACAATAATAATATTAATAACGGTTAATTAGCATTTAACTGGGTGGCTCTATTAATTTGTTGCGAACCAATATTAATTGCAACTTCTCAATTGAATAGTACGACAGTTTATTAAACTCTAGATTTAACACATTTGATATGGAGCAGTGCCAAAATTAAAATCTGTACTTCAGTCCAACTTCTCGGTGCGGCACAAGCAAACCAGAATTCTTTAGTGCAATCATGAGTTTCTCAGAAGTATGAGATATGAGCTAGTCAATCAATTTCTGTGAAAGCACCTTTTTTATCTTGCCAATCACAAGCTTTGGGAGTTGGAAACCTACCCACGATTGGCTTAAAAATTTACAAGCAATTTGTAATTACGTCAAAAACCAAAATTAAGCTTCCACCATCTCAACACTGAACGAGGCGTTCTCATAAGCGTGTGCCACTACTGCTGCACTCGAAAGATTCCCGGAGAACCTCAGTCGCTTGTCTTGCCCACAACGAGTCCACAGAAAAGATGTCAAGACCTTATACAACTCCGACCCCACCTCCACCAACACTGGACTACGAGATCGTAAAGCTATGGATTCCCCCACACGGAGTTATTAAAGTCTATCGAAGACCCAACGAAGGTAAAAATGCATCTAACAATTTGCTTCCACACGAAATTGTAACTCACGCCCTATTATCCCTCTTCAAGAATACCACGTTGATAATGGATGCCAACTGGGTGACGCAGTGCCCTTGCTTGATGGTCACACACAAATAAAAATACTTGCTTCCCATGGGGGTGTTTTTACGCTCACAAGAAACAGTAAAGGTGAGAACTTTTTAAGATAGTCAAGCCTTTGTAAAACTTTGAAACCGCCTGAAAAGCTCACCAACGAGGATACATTAAATTCTTGTGTACACTTTCTACAGGGTTTACAGTAGAGCCTCAAGTGCCTTTAGATGCAATTCGAGTTTCTGTCTAAGGAAACGAATGCTTTTGTTATCAAAACTTCGTATTGCTAAGTAGCAAGCTCAATGTTGAAGAAAACGTGAACTTGTATTGCACTTTTATTCTTGTAACAACCAAATGCTTCGTCAGCGTTTCTATCACAATTCATGCTGACGATATATTTTTCTACTTCTAGAAAGACGCTCAGCAAGACGTCCAACAGCGTTCTGGTGACACAGCGTTTATTGTAACATCTTTTCCTTACAAAATAAACTTTCAAAAACTTGAAAAAGGTTGTCTGATGTGTTAAGACCGCAATCCAATGAATTGTTCTGTCAGTTAATGTCATAGCGAACACAAGCGAAAGTGCGCGCAAAATCTTATTACCATTATTCGCGCACAATAGTGGAAACGAAACAGTGAACCCCATCGTTCAGGATGTCATTCCTTATCCATCTGATTTGCGACAGCTATTAAACTAACAGACCTTTGGGAAATGTGTTCCATAAAAGCGCACATTTTGTATATTTTAATATGTGCATGACTGCAAATCCGCGATATAATATTTATACTTAGACAACGAATAGGGTAATCCATTCAAATAATTAATACAAAGCAATTGCTGTGTGACATAAATTTGGAACGCGCGCAAAACATCAGTTACCACTAATCAAGCACGCAATTCTCGTCAAACTGACACTGACATGTAGCAAAAGATTTGCATATCGAATTTATTTTCTCCAAGCGAGACTTTCAGTTTAGATTTACGAAAGGAAACCATGCATGGAAACTATGCGCCTCTGAGTAGGAACTATACAAGGAAGAAATGGTAACAAAAATAATATAAGGATTATTTTAGCGTACTTGAGTGCAGGTAACGTGAAAGGCTTGGTAAGTTTTATTAGTAGCATTAGTAGAACATCACGGGGGGCCAGGGCGGAACTGAAGATACGGAGATAGTACATGGAAGCTTTTTCGCATGTAGGAAAGATGTGTGATTGTCAGAAACAAATCGTACGACAGTAATATTTCGTCCACATCTCGAACTGAGAAACTCCACGCTAGTCAAATTAAAGGTAAGAAGTATATTCAACATAAACTACTAATAGACTCCTAGGCAACAACTGCGCACATTTTTGTTCAGATCGACAAACTGGAATGCAACCAGCAATAGTGTCCGACAAAATTATAGCGACAGTAGAACAAGTACTTTGGAAATGTCCAAACAGTGTGTACAACCGTCGCGAAGATTATGTTTGTCAATCTGCTAACTATTAGCCACGTGATACATTACGTCACAAGTTGCCGACATCTTAAAATTGCACCACTCTAAGCACATGACTGTTTTAGTTAAGTGAGTGACCAGAATCGTACTGTTTAGAACCCAAAAGTCTCCGTCTGAATCTAAAAATGTCACGGCGCAGTGATCGATCGTGTGGAGCAAGACCACGAGAAACAGAATGTCCACCTCCACCGCCTCGGATAGATTACACAGTACGCTTAAACTTTGGGCATCGTCTTGATATTTGTGTAATTAAAGTTTACGACAACGGCGGTAAGTCAAGATATTGTTGAAATTTCACTTCTGCCATAGGAACCTAGTCAATTTACTATGATTCTTCTATTTAGAATTTGAAGTTTCCGAGCCACTGAATGAATTACTTCAAGGAATTGCAATCGAGTGTCACAACAAGGTAAAACGTTTTGTGAATGAGTCGGCTACTAGCAATTAATCTAAACGTTTGCTTTCAAATTTCATATTGCGGCAATAAATACCAGGGCGAAAGTTACAATTGAGATACTGCACTTTTTACACACGTCAATATTGTAATGGTTAAAATAGGAGCACGAGGCTCAAAAAGATAAAACTACGAACATAATCGTAACTAAACTGAAAGAATCTTCAGTTGAACGTGCGCAAGTGTGGCTTGACTAAATATCGAAATGGCGTAAAGACAAGATTGCCCACCTTTTATGAAACTTTTGTTTGAAAGAATTACTTTCCTTAACTTTTTGGTTGAGCTTTACATCAAACGCCACTACATTTGTGTAAGTCTGCTCCTTTTTTTCTTAGTATTTAATCTCTTTTTACGAGGTTGACTTCCGTGATCTCACTTCGCATTTTATTCATACAGGATGAGGCACACAAGAAAAAATAGTTGACCGATTTTACACGGTACGTGTCACGCTGTGACCACATTCATAGCTACTAGTTGGACGTTAGCAAACAGCTAACCACGCACACTGGACAGGAAACTTTTAATGAAAGCTTAACTGTCTATCTCACTGACAATTCACAATTTTTGTAGGAATTATACCGTAAGTCTTCTCTTTTGATCTCGTTTCAGACACACCAACCAAGAAGATTGCTCAACACCAATATACTTGTTGTACGATGTAATTTTCACTTAAAGAACTTGTACACATTGCAATAAATCTTAGACAAACAATCAACTTTGTTACTGTTTGAGCTCATGCCAACAGATTATACGCACTTTGATATGTTAATTTTCGTCATCGGCAAGACTTGGTTACAAATTTCTCTCAGACCAAACTATATGGAAACACATACCAGCAAGAAGAGCTCCAAATGAAAAATGAAAACGAAAATCCCAAAAATTTATATCAGCCAGTTAAGTCGACGTAATCGACTCACTGGTTAATACCACACACTTCCCATGTAAATAGCGATAGCACTACATGATCAACAGTCCTTTTGAGACATGTACACCAAGACTCCTAGTTGCTACATGAGAACTGTTGTTCAGTGTCCCCCTACACAGCTGTCATCAGAAAACAAACGATGGAGACAGTGTATGCCATTTTGCAACATAGAGTATTCTAAATGATAATGGATGTCTAATCTCAGCCGAGAGAATAAGAATCGTTGACAAAGTCTAAAACAGAAGTAACTAATTTTTCGTTGGTACTTTTTATCCCATTTAAATGACAGAATAAAGGGAGCGCACACTTTTGGCAAAACATATAACGAGTCTGTATTTTGATTACTCTTAAATATGTAGACATCTGAAAAAAAATCCCTGCAATCCACGTTTTAGCTTGTAGCTCTATCTACATGTAATGGGAGGAACAACAGATATAGCTGACTAAATGAAAAGATAAAAAGCATAGGTATTAAAAGTTTATGGAAGGTATGGATAGCAAAAGAGAAAAGGTACAATTTAGCCCTTAATTTTATACTGAGGTCAAAACAAATATACACAAGACATCTACACCCCACGAGTCAGTTCTTTCAAGAAAGTTTACGTTATATTTTTAATCAATCACCTAAAGGCAGATTGTTTTGCTACGATAAAGCACGTCATACAACAGAGGTGTTCATCCTCAAATGTTAATACTTCTATCGTGTGAACTGAAACTCTAATTAAGTGGCCTTCGCATGGAAGACCAGGACAAAGTGCAAGAACGCGAGGTCAGTCATATTAGTACGTTGAAACAAAACCTGAGAGGAAACTCAACTTAAATCCACGCCACTTTCTAACAGTTTATACTTATACTTGCTTAAGTGGCACCTCTTTGAATGTGCACAAAGAAAACTTGGATTGTGACATATTCTTGCAATTTTCCTAGACCCACAGCCAATTATGCATGAGATCGTCCGCAACAATATGGCTACATGTTTTGAAAATCTATAACCCAGTTGTGGTTCTTAGACTTATCTGTCATCTCCGATATAGATCGAGGGCCAAGTTAAATACCAAAATATGAAACCTTTCAACGATTCATTTACTGCCAGTCTCAAAATTAATATATATCATACATACTTTCCTTTCAGTGGTTGTCAAAACTGTCACAGCAAAACAAAAAATTCATACAGCAGGCTAAGACCCTCGACCACTGAACGATATATTTGCTATAACAGCCGTTGCTGATAAGCCCCGCGGGAAGCACTTGGTTGTCCAAGCATGTATGATTGTATACATCATACATAAAAACGTTTTGCTTCAACTGAATAAAAAAACGTCATTCAGTGTTATCTTTTATGAAACCACGAAGAAATTGCTTAATTCTTGATTTGTTGTGACAGTTGGCAGTGTTTAAACTGTGTCTCACTCGCTACTCACTTCACATGATATCGATCTGTTTGCCTGGCACCGACTCTGTCCACCAGACTGCGTAAGTATCTCGATGTCCCCGAGTTTATTTAAAACTACTCACAGCCGTAATGAATTAAACGGAAAACGCCACGAAAACAGGTTCAGGTAAAGTTTTGCATGTATCACTTACAATCTCTTAAAATAATTCACTATTCTTACTCGCACAAGCTGGATATTGTGTTGGGGTATGAGTTTTGGGTGATTTAGGAATCCTGCCTCCATATACTCATGAATATGAAAATCTGCAACGAAAACCTAAAGGCCGGTTTCCACTTCAGCGAACTTGGTCGCGCGAACCGGTACGGTCACATGCTCTAGCATTGAAAAGAAGCAATCTGATTGGTTTTCACTCATTCTGGTCGCGAAAAAGTTGAACTTGATTCAACTTCCAGAACTGACCACGCTTTCACGAGTAAAAGCTCGCCTCCTGCTTGGATTTGGAGCTGCGCATGCCCAGATAGCCCATCGCTTGGTTGTGTGCCCGAATTCGCCGAAGTGGAAACCGTCCTTAATGTACAACGCGCACAAACTGCCACTTCTACCCACATCCTGCATATTGACGTACACACTGAAGATGATTTCTGTGAGCAAAAAGATAACCGAATACATATAACCACAAACTCAATAAATGATTACCTTGCGACCGCCGGAACACGGAAAGTATATTTGAAAACAAGTAAAACTAGTTGATACGTTGCACAGGAGTACTCCAAAGTATTCGTACTGATACTGCATTTAGGTCAAACAAAGATAACTAACATGACTTGTTTAATAAGATCAGACCTTCTCGGAAGTGTCACATCTGGCTGAGTTAGTCAATCAATTTGGGGGAAAACACCTTTTGTAAGACCAAGCTTTACTGGCTGAAAAAATTCCAAGGCATCTGTGTCGACGGCAAAAAACCAATAATAAACTTCTATATCTGGCCACTGAACGTTTAGTCTTTTGCAGTACTCGGAAGAGATTCTGAGAGCCTTAGTATACTATCGCCATCTTGACCGCAACGAGATCCCAGAAACGATGCCAAGGTCCTATACACCTCCCATCCCGCCTCGACACGTATCTATGAAAAAGTAAAAATATAGATTGGAGTTGTCAGTCTATCAAAGACTTAACGGAGGTAAAACAGTATGTCAGCGGAAGCATCTGACAGCTCTTTCGGCTGAAGTCTGTTGTGGTGTGGTCAATGTCAAGAATACCAAAAGGGATTACTCGAAGACAGTCTGTTGGTGCATATGCTCGACAAAAGTTGTGCGCTCTTTCATTGCGCAACAACCAAAATAATCTAAAGCCATGAATAACAGCTCAGAACAAAAAAAAAAGATGTGAGTGAAACTTGGGTGGTAAATGAAAAATGTTCAGTTCTATCTTCATTGTTAGACTTAAGCTATGATTGGTCAGAAATCACAACTGCGTCAAGGTTGAATTACGGTCAACACGCGGGTTACTTGAGAAACGAGCAGACATACCTTCCAAGTCTTAACGAGCACCGAAAGAGATCACTTTTATCAAAATGGATAAAGCGACCAAAGCCAAACCATACCAGTCAAATGATGTAACACCACCACCAAGTACACCACAACGTCCACGGCGGCCACGTCGAAAAATAAAACACAAAATAACCTTGGAGCTCAAGAAGCATCACAACAATATTAAGATAAAATAACAGTCCTCCGAGATGGCGGTGAGTTAAGAACCTGACGCATTCCCTGCTTTGAAACTGCAATCGATTTTCTACGCATTTTATTTCAGGGTGGAGAATTACGTCACAATTCTTCAGGAAACAGGTTAAAAAGGTTACAGTAAAGTAAGGTAAGATACTTTTAAGTGCGAGTCTTGTTCACCCTAGCTATGTGCTACTGCGTTAGTTTAGAATTGCTGGAATGTTGATAGCAAAGCATAAAACTGGTCTGGTTCTACTGTACGACTATTTGTCATTTGTTACGCAATCAACTTTTCAAGGTTTGCTATGGAAACTTTAAGAAAAAAGAATTTTAAAGCATAAGAATAAAGCACGAAACAAATTTAAAACTTTCACCTTAAAAGAAGAAACTAAATTGCGCCAATTTTACGGCAATTGCTTTCATGCAGCCTTTTGTTCGTCGTAACAAGAAGTCAACTTTTTCCGAACGTTCTGATGGGTCTCTATATCTGATGCAATTGACGGCCAGTGTTCGCATTATTTCATTTCTGTGTGGCATTTAACATTTTGTGTATTTTGACAATCGCAAGCGCTATAATGTGCAGAATTCATTAGTCTTAAGTTGCTCTTGTCACTTTTAAGGTTAGTTTACATGTGCCGAGTAGATAGATAACGGCATATTAGAAAAATATGTTTCAGAAACGGTTATCTACAACTGCTTCTGCGTCAAAAAGAAGGGTAGCTACTATATAACGTTTTGCATTGACAGAAAACGCGCAGAATAGACTTATCCTGATTCTGTCTTTGCACATCTCATTTCAGAAACGTCTTAAGTAGTCTCAAGTGGTCAAAGAACGTGACAAGCGAAGAGAACAACCGTAAAAGAATGTGTCGCTGTTAATGTTGTTATGCTCTGGAGGGAAAAGTTTTGCACTTACTATTAAATCTTTAAGACAAACAACGCATTTTGTGATTATCTGAGCTCAATACAACATAAGTAAAGTTCATAATAGCTAGAAATAAATATAAGTTCCGGTTTCATATACGGACTGAAATATTCTGACACCTAACCGTCAATACTAATCGAGATCGTGGAACAGATAAGAGAGACTAGCTATTCGTCTCTCAACAATACTATTGGCCAGTAAAACTATTTTGTCCTCTAGGCAACACACAAAGTGACGATTCAATTAACCTTCTACCAATCACTTAAACAAATGTAATCCACTAATTGGTGCATGCCTCCAGTCAAGCACCGACTGTCATTTCACGTTCGAAGCGGAAGAAACAACGTGCGTCTTCATTCTCCATACCTAACAGCAGCTGAAAATGAACAACAACAGACCTTTCCAGCCACGAACGGCAAGGCCGCCTCGTTATTATACCAGAGTTGTAATCGGATGTCCACACAACGGCGTGGTTGTTGTCAGAGTATACGAAGATGGAGGTAATGTAAGAAGAGCACAAATCAAAGACAGATGTTTTAATCAAATTGTGAATACAGGCTTTTCTCATAGAAATCCGAGTTGAAAACGGTCGTCTGATCGTAACGGAAAGAAGAAAGGAGCGGTAGAGAATAAACAAGTGTAAGTAAACTGATTTGTTATGGAAAGAACTAGCATAAAGAGTTTAGAAGAAACTGACAAGGAAAAATAGAGGGCGGATTGTCATAAATTAAGATAAATTATCATTTCCAAAGTTTGGCGGGAAAACCCAATCGCCTCATTAATGCCGTTTAACTTGATTACAAGATGTGAGTGTTCAGTCTTTTTTGCGTTTAATTTCAAATTAATAGAAATTGGAGAAAAAATGATAATGGCAATGCAAACCATTGCATGACACAATCCTACATCTCACATGGACGACTATCAATCAACTTCAACTTAAGAAATATATTCATCTCGAACACAACACTCGAAAACATTTACAAACAACACTGTAGTGTGTTGGACATCTTTGTTTCTTTTTCGTGGTGCTAACGTGTGCTAAATTTTAGGGTATACTCTGAGAAAAGTTCACATCCAAGGAGTTTTCTGGCAAGAGTTTTTCGAGAGCACAAAAGCATGTATTCATTGAGGACCCCGTCCTCTATGATTTATGGGATTCAAAAACAGTAGTGCTTTTAACTATTTTCTTTCAAACCACTGGCAAGTACCAGATTCTGCTTTGCACTTGCAATAGTTGCTTCAGAAGTCCTAACTACAAAAAATATAAGTGATGTCCAGGAGTATAAGGAAAAATGATGATTTCCAAGGACTTCAGTTTGCCGGAAAGTTAGACATTTAACCAATCTCCGCCATCTTGCCAGTTACCACAGAATTCTTTCGGATTGGTGCACAGGAGTCAAACATAAATGCAACACACATTATTATTATTACAAGTTTGTTAAGTTTCCAAGAACCAAGACCACTAGCGAGACAATCCTTTGAAAA
>JAOBRH010423496.1:0-10876 GCA_027575125.1 Umimayanthus parasiticus | reverse complement strand
AGCGCGCGTAGAGTGCTATTCACCTCGCTGGCAAATACTAATGACACTTATACACCTTTAAAAAAACAAATTAAGAACACTTGAGGCTGAAACACCGCCTGATGGCTACTCCGAATGTGGATATCCAAAGGCCGCTGGTGCCACGTGTACATCTTCCACTTTGCGTTGACTTTTGTGGATGGAATGCAAAAACTTAAGTATGTAACCCAACTATGAAAAGACTAAGAACATTTTAAGAATATTTGAGTTTGAAATCTTCAAAATAATTAAGAAGATCAAGCCTCAGCCTCAAAATTAGACGATTTTATAAGAAACGCGTGTATGAAAGTGATCTCACAGAATTGGTGTCAAGAAATCTGAGCAGCAAGGTAAACGGACCTCAGAAAAACCTCATCTTTGACTAAATATCTAAACAAAAACGGATAGTGAGCAAGTCAGTTTTCAAACATTTTCGTGTAGATTCTTAAACTCTACTCTTGAGTCCACAATTTTTGTTACCCGTGGATAACTTTACTCTCCTAAATAAACTTCTGAGCTGAATAAAATTATATTTTATAGCTAACTAATTTGTGCACGGTCCAGCCAGAACCGGCGTCTACGACTGACTTTCATTTAGACTCATATTGTATTTATAATCACAAGTGGCTTCAATGTCAAGAACGCCATTTCTTTCGAGTTCTCATCTTGATGGTGGAAAGAACACAGCGGAAGTAGTTCACTTGTGTAATTAGTTTTCAAGCCTACAGTTTGCTCTTTGTCTGCTTGGCATAACGAAACACAGAGCGTAACTACGACTTTGCATCCTCTCCTGAGTGAACTATAAGCGCAGCCCTTGAAATCACGGTAACCGCTTTGTAAAATTTGCAGGAAAAACTCCTTTCATCTTTGATGAATCCAGGATGCCCATCAACCAACCATCATCCTTGGATTTAAAAACAGATAAATGTTACGAACTGTTTTTATCAAAGCGTGTGTTAGCATGAATATATGCTAATTCCTAGCTGAAACGTTTGAACAAATTGTGTCATGTAACAGCTGTGACCACAACTACGGGATACGACTATTCTTAGTGACAACTACCTATTCATTCTAATAATCAAGCCTCTCTATTAAAAGGTAACACACTGTTTTTAAATGAGCAACATTCTCTTGCCTACATGAAAACTAATGAGAATATCCTTCTAATGAACAACTCTTGCTAAATAGCACTTCCCTCTAACGAGCATCTGCCCTTAATGGGCACCTCTACCTAATGGCTACCCCCTCTAATGAGTGCCTTTCCTAGAGGGATCACCTCTCTAGTGAACACTTCTCTTTAATAAGTGCCTTTTTCTGAAAGCACCTCACTCTAACAAACGCATATAACGAGTGGTGTCCCTCTCTAATGAACAACCCTCTCTGATGAGTATTCATCTTTAATGAACACCCTTCTCTATTGAGCAACCACCTTTAATGAGCACCCTTCTTAAACGAGTGTCCCTCTCAAATGAGCACCTCTCTCTAACGAGTATTCATCTCTAATGAACACCCTTCTCTATTGAGCAACCACCTCTAATGAGCACCCTTCTTAAACGAGTGTCCCTCTCAAATGAGCACCTCTCTAACGAGTATTCACCTCTAATGAACACCCTTCTCTATTGAGCAACCATATCTAATGAGCACCCTTCTTAAACGAGTGTGCCTCTCAAATGAGCACCCCTCTCAAATGAATAATCATCTTTAACGAGCACCCTTCTCTATTGAGCAACTACCTGATCTGAGCATCCTTAAACGAGAGCCCTTCTATAATGAGTGCCTCTCTTTAATGAACAATTACTTCTAATGAGCGCCCCTCCTTAATGAATACCTCTTTCTCATGAGCAATTCCTTCTAACGAGTGCCTACCTTTAATGAGCGGTTCTTTACAATCAGTACTTATTTCTAATAAGCAGATCCTCTAATCAGCGCTCCTTCCTGATGGGCACCTCCCCTTAACGAGCGCCTTCCGCTAATGCGAGAGTCCCTCTAATGAGCCTGGAATCCTCCCCCTAACGAGTGCCTTCCTCTAATGCGAGTGTCCCTCTAATGAGCCTGGGCACCTCCCCCCCAACGAGTGCCTTCCTCTAGCTCTAATGCGAGAGTCCCTCTAATGAGCCTCCCAGTAGAGTAAATACGGCACAAAACTGCATTTGCCACAAAAATACCATTGCATAGATGAGTTATTACAATACCTGTTCTTCTGGCTCGTCAAAAGGAATAACATGTAATACTTCTCCCTTTTCAAATGAAAGTTCATCATCATCCTCTGCAACATACTTGTGTGTTGCCCGAACCTTCAGAAAAACCATGAAAGAATTAAGCCGTGCTCACCCACAAAGCTGAACCAAGCTGTTTACGAAACGTAGATATTCTAATATCAAAAGAAAATCACGGCAAACTCGATCCGCTAGGGAAGGACTCTTCGATCTCCTACCTTATACAACACTCCGGGGATTTCTTCCTTTGCTTCTGTTTGTGCCTCTTTTGGTTTTGGTGTGGGGTCAGATGCAGGAGTGGCGGATGGGGAGGGCGGTGAGGCTGGTGTTACAACAGATGGTGTGGTGGTATCCTTACGAGACGAAACAGTATTACACTCAGTATTGAAAGTTCGGTGAATAAATGAGCAAATCACAAGATACAGTCCAAGGATGTGAAGCACCCGATGTGTACTAGAGTGGTATCCTTAGAACAAGAAACAATATTACATTCAGTAATGGCAGTTGTGCAAAACAATTAAAGGATGTCACAAGAGACAGTCTAAAGGAGTGACAAGAACCCAATGTGTAATGGTATCCTGAGGAGAACAAACAGTATTACGATGGAAGCTCTTTGAAACAGTAAAAAGATAACATGAGAGAGTCGAAGGAGCTGGCAAGAATCCCATGTTTATACTGTGGTATTCTTTACAGGAGAACAAATAGTACTACATTCAGTAATGGTAGTTGTGCGAAAAGCTCAGTTTTCTGCCTAGAGCGGCAATCAAACTCTGGAACAGTCTGCCAAAAGCCTTGATATAAAACAGTAACAACATAGAGGCATTTGAAGCCAGACTCAAAGAGATGTAATTTTCTTTACATGAATGCTCTGTGCAAATATATATTGTATAGGTCGCACAAATACATTAAGGTGAAGTGAAGTGAAGTCAAGGAAGTGAGAAGAATCCTATGATTAGAGTGGTATCCTGTGAATTCTGTGAAACAGTTAAAGGGAATCTCAAAAGACAGTCGAAAAAAGTAATACGAACACTACATATGTGTATTTTATAGCGGTATTCTAAAGAGAAAAAACATTCAGTCATGGAAGTTCTGTGAATAATTCAAGGAAAACACAAGATACAGTCCAAAGGTGTGACAAGCACCCGATGTGTAGTGGCATCCCTAGAAGATGAAACAATGTTACATTCAGCAATGGTAGTTGTGTGAATCAATTAAAGGATCTCATAAGCAATAGTTCAAGAAAGTGATCAGAATCCTATGTTTATAGTGGTACCTTAAAGAGAAGAAGCAGTATTATATTCAGCAATAGAAGATCTGTGAAACGGTTAAAGAAAACCACAAGAGAACGTCGAAGGAAGTGGCAAGAATCCTACGTTTACAGTGGTATCCTATATAGGAGAAGAAACATTACTACATTCGACAATGAAAGAAATAACTTTTTACTCACTGTTTGTGTTTGTATTCTGGAGGCAGGGAAGGGCGGTACGGCTGGTTTTTCAGCTGGCTTTTTTGTTGAAGGTACCGCTTGCGGCAGAGGGGGTGGGGGTCGTGAAACTGGTTCGGATTTTACGTGATCGTCTTTGGCCTCTTCGTCTGTTTTCTCCTTGTTGTCCGCTGTTTCTGCACTAGCCTCTTCCTTCTTGTTAAATGGATTTAACACTACTGCATAAAACAGAAAAGGTACAAAGATTAACTCTAGATTAAAACAATGCCACGGCAGGTCAAATTTAGATTTAGTAACTTCAGTAACACAGCTTTATGATACAATTTTAAAATGATCCAACTGGACGACTTTACAACTCTTTTTGATTTCAGTGTTTCTTTTTAAAATTGAATACTAACTGAATTTCGTCGTTTAGAATTTACGTTTTACTGCAAATACCGTCTTGCTTAGACTACATTTTATTAACAATATCACTGCAACCTGCAAAACTAAGACGAATTACACGTTTTTAAGAGAGGGCTACTGTTCCCAAACTCGTTATCAATTTACGAAGGAAATACAATAGAATCATAACAATGACGTATTTGGAAATCAGATGAAACACTTCATTTTCCCTCTAGATCCCGACATTAGGCGCCCTTTGAAAGTCAAAGTCTAAGAATGGTTGCAGCTGCAGTTGCCTTACCCTCTCCGTTTTCAGCTCTGTTTCCTTCGTCATTGCACACGTCAGCGTGACCTGATCCCGCATCAGACTGCGGCTGGCTGTGAACTTCCGCTTCATCGCTATCAGATATTGGGTTGTCACTGCTGTAGAGAATTTAATTGAACAAAAATATCAACGGTATCAGACACTGGGATATCACTGTACTGTCGGCAGAGGAAATGACTGAACAATACTAGAAATCGGACTAATACTGCTGATGAGTATAGCTAACCGATATGTCAATAATTAAAGTCTTCACCGTACTGAAACATGAGTTATTGGGCTCTATGGTGTCGAGTTTGCTCGAATGTCAAAAAGTCCTTTGCATTTCGTTTTTACTGATACATGAGTTGTCATATAGCTTTATAAATTTTTACCAACGATGTTTGTTAAATGCTTTAACTTGACTTGAGTATTAGTAAATCACAATACCTGTTAACAGAGCCTATCCCTTAGCATAACTTAACAACTCTTATTGATCAAAACAGTGCTCTACTGAAACCGTGTCCTCTTTCAGTTGAGCATGCGCGAGCTTCCTGCAATCTTACACCTTCCAGAAAGCCACGTCTTGCCGTTTTTCATTCCGCTTTGCCCCATTTCACCGCAGGACTATTGTGGCAAGTATGCTAATTTGGCCATAAACACAAATACAGTTACACCCCAATAACTCGAACCCAATTGCTAACTCGAACTAAAAGTGATTTCTCTTGGATTTGCTTCATACACTTACCGTAAAATTAACTTCGATAACTCCACCCCTAACTCGAAGTGATTTTTACTTCTCTTCAGGTACTTTTCTTTGCAAATTTACCCTCCATAACTCAAAAGTCAACTGTTTTTTAAAATAGTCATGAATATACATTCTTAAAGATTAACTACTGAACATGCTGAAGACCAGCTACTTGTGGTTTTTAAAATGCTTTTGTTTTGTTTACTTTGGTTCTTTCTTCACCTATTATTATCATTATTATTACTATTACTATTATATAGAGGAGATTCAATCGAAGTAAATCAATCTTGGTCACCCACCCAGTTAAAGGACATGGTTTTCTTGTGCTGTGTGTCCCTGCAGCGAGTTGTTCGACTACGCCGTCCATTAGATCATTTAGTTGGGTTTTCATCTGAAATAAAAAACATTGAACTGACAGTTTATTCAGTCTCCAAAGTCAATTGTACATGCATTTCTACGGCTCTAATTTATCATGTATTTTTATGTATTATGTATTTTGTTAATAAAATGTTGATGTTGTTGTTGTAAAGTTGACTAAGACTGTAATTCAACAGGGTTCCAAGAAATCTTCTATTTCAAACTTCCCTGACTTTTCTCTGACCAATTCTCAATCGGCTTATTCCTCTCCTTCAACAAACATTACCATACCTCACGCTTTATTGATCACTTATCAAGTACTAATATTAAAATTTTCATCTAATAACGTAACCAGGGGATCAAGGCGGATCCAAAAATATTAAAAGGGGGGAGGGACTGGGTAAGCACGAAACCTGCACTATAGGCAAGTCCCAAAGAGCGGGGGGTGTCTTAAGTTAAATTTCAGCGCAAATGTTTTGAATCTCTCTTGGAATAGGATATCAAGTGAGCAGTCAGCTAATTTTTGACGTAAGTTTACTCTGAAATGTTGTCAGCTTCCTAGTTCTGGCAATTCTTGACCAATTTACCTCGAAGAGAAATCGCTGCAAAGCTCCAAACATATTTGTTATTCATTATATGCAATCAAAATCCAAGTATCCAAATATGAACAGAAACTTCCAACAAACGAAATGCAGTCCTTGCTTCCAGAGTTAGAAAAGTCACCAGAATAACAAAAAATACGACCGTATACTAACAGGGCTCTTTTAAAGGACTTTCAAATGACAAAGTCCAAATTCTGCGTGAAACACTTTTGTAAATTACAACACTTGTTCTTTACCTTAGCACATTCTCGATGGAACACTCCCTCCGCAGTAAAGATACTTTGAAACGACGAAACATAAAATGCAATCCGACTGGGGAAAAAGATCAGAATTTCAATCAGTAAAACATCAACTGAAGGTAATTCCTAATGGGACACACCCCAGCTGTAAAGATACTTTAAAACGTCAACACGTAAAATGCCATTCAGCTTGGGGATGAAAGTTTCACTCAGAAAAGCATAACAGCGATTTTTACTAGGATACTCTCTCCGCAGTAAATATATTTTGGAAAGAATAGTGAAATATGAAATGCAGTCCCACTGAAAACAAAACAGAAATCCAATAAATAGTACTTACAATCACTAAAGGTAGTTTCAACCTAAGGAAATCTTGAACAAACTTCTTTCAACAAGATTGCTTTGTAAATATACACAACTTTTCGTGAAACGAAGTCGGCAGGATATTGTGGACTTAACCCTACTAGTACTCAGTAGCTGTATAGCCTGGACAATGATGTCTCAAATCTAAAACGACATGCTCAACATGCATATTGCGTGACTATGTGAATGTGATGATGATACACATGAATTCTATAACTATCATAAAATGCTGGTAACTCAACATGCAGCTTGCTGTACACATTACGTGACTATGTGAATGCAAATGGTGATGGTTAACTTTTCACAACGATCATAAAGTGCTGGTAGTTCATTGTACAGCCCAAGATGCATCTTGCCGTAGACATTATACTGACTATGTGGTGGTGGTGATGGTACTATACATATTTCATACATATCGTAAAGTGCTGGCAGTTCATTGCAATTTAAGCTCAAGATGCATCTTGCTGAACACATTATACTCACTATGTAATGGTGGTGATGGTACACATTTCATACCTATCGTAAAGGGCTGGTAGTTCATCATACAACTCAACATGCAGCTTGCTATACACATTGCGTGCTTCATTGTACTCCTCTTCAGCCTATACAATGATAAAAAAACGCTATCAACTTCTTGGGAAGTGATCAGTGTTAGTCATATTCGGCAAAAATTAAGGGGTTAAGCTGATCTATTAAAAGAGTTTTGAACAAGAGTAATAATTCTGAAAAACAGTTACTGCATCATTAAAATTCTAAGTTTCCCGCTGCCACATGTACATTGTACTACAACCTTCATTTGAGAAGTGAGGCAAGAACAATTGAAGGTAAAGTTTAATTATGATTCTGGCATTTTATTAATGGTTGGTAAATCCATAGGAATTCTTTGTGTTCATTAACCAAATTCTTGTCTATAATTATATATTAATATATGCCTGGGTCGGGTTGTGTAAAAGTTGGTTAACGCTAACCCAGAGTTATGTCAACCCGCAATTGGGTTTACTGTCTTAAAGATTGATTTGGCTTGGAATTTTGGGTATATGCAATTGAGTTTTATTGGAGTTTACTTCAATACGATACTTTTTCAGAAAGATACTTTAGAAAAATTCATTGATTGTTTTTGTTTAGAAACATGTGAATGGAAACTGTGATTTACAATTATGGACATTTCAATTACGCTAATATACTTTCACTATGCTTTTTCAGATTTAAACTTCTTCAGAGTATTAAAAAAATGGTTTCTATAACTATTCTTACAAACCTTAAGATGGTGTCAAAATCATACTTAAAAATACTAATTAAAAGTACAAAAAATTAATGCAGAAAATGACCCTGTTAAATTTTTGCACCCCTCCTCTGTGATCTTTCCCAGAAGTCCCCCTGGGCATTTCCACCTGATTACAAGTACTAGTTTATTCTTACCTGAGCTAGTTTCTTTTGATCAACATTTTTCCCTTTTGCCTTTAAAGTCTAATTCAAAGTCAATCAAAAAAACTTTGTTAGTGAAGAGAAGGATAGAGAAGAGAAGATCAGCACAAGTTGGATTCTGCTACAAAACAATGCATCTTTAGGAAGGCTACCTATGTCAGTGCTACACAATATCGTTATTCAGTACAGTTTCATTTAAAAATACCCAATCACAATTTTGTTTGAAGGAAACACATTGACGACTAGTCACAGCTATATAAAAAATATATAAATCATGTGTATAGTAAAATATTGAGAAAAAGAGGAATAAGACTGAGCAAAATGAAAGCCATACCTCCAAATTGTGCTTTGTTCTGTCATAATCAACTATCTTTCTTCCTCTTTTGTTGATGCGTGCCTTGAAAAGAATTACAGATTAGTGACTATGTTGAAATGTGCTGTGTTTAAGTGTATCTGTTGCAATTCATATTTTCACTGATATATTTTCTATTAATATAAACTAGTTGATCAAAAACTTTAAACCAGCACATAAAATTTAAAATAGCACATAAATTCTGAACTTGGGCAATTTTTTTTAAACCAGCTCAAAAATTTTAAACCAGTAAAAAATTTTTAAACTAGTCATGGGACCAGGAAGTGATGCTAACTGTAAATGAAGAGGAATTTCTAATGAGCTGCTCTGTGGTTTGGTGGAGATCAAGATGGGCTACAGATCTAGAGGTTGTGGATTCAAGTCTTGGCAGGTACAGAAAAAATATTTGGTTTGTGATAAATTTTCCAATGAAAGGTGGATGGGGGGTTATTTTGAAATTGGATGGGGTGTTTGGATACCAGGGGAGAGGGTTTAGGGTTAGGGTGCAAAAAAAGCCACATCCCTAATTTACAAATGACACCCTACAAAATAAAACTAAAAATAGTTTTAAAAAAATTGAACCAGTTTAAAACATTTTGGATTGGTTTAAAATTTTCATACTGCATGATTTAAAATTTTGAAATGATGCAAAAAAAATTTACCATAGGTAAAATTAGAACTACAATATAACTGCCTCAGAGAAAAGGACTTCATCCAAAAGATCTTGTTAACATTCTTCTTACATATATAAATGCTCAAAAATGAACTAAGTATGAACTTAAGTTTTCATGAAACTCGCAACTTGTCACGCAACAAATCAAAATGTCCCACCAAACTGCGTGCATTCAGGTGTAGGAGCAAAAAACTAGGTTTATTTTGCTTAGATGCAACTCTCGCATCGATTTCTTCCTCCACCAAATAGTCACTCTCTGGTGGGCAAAAGGGAAAATTTGAATCTGGGTCGACATGGCTATTAAATGAGGATTTGCACCTAGCTTGGTCAAAAGGATTAAAGAGAAGTGATTCTAAGCTCTCAAAGTTGTAATTCAATGAACCATTTGCTATTTCGTAGAGTACTATTTTAAAAGTGTAGTCGTCTAAATGATAGAAAGGAAGTGATTCTAAAAGGTTATTGTCAGGTTTGTCTAACATGGGTTAAAGTATAAACATTTCAGGATAGAACTACGGTAAACAGATTTACTGAAATTATAGAGTCACTTAGCAGCCGGTTGGGGCTGCCGCTACTCCGACTACTTGCTTGTTTCTAATGACTAATTTATCCAGTACAAAGTACGCTGTTTTGCCTTGGGCTTTAGCCTCTTTTAGCTTGTCGAGTTGTTCCTTTCTTCTCAATCTGGTGTCTTCAGCAAGATCTTCACTGACATAGATTCCTCTTGATTTTACTTTGCGTGCCACATGTAAGATGTTTTCCTAGACTTTCCAGTCATAGAACTTGGCGACAATCGTTCTAGGCTTATCCAAGGGCGAGCCATCAGGTTTAGTCATTTTTCCGACCCGATGGGCTCATTCAATCTCTGGCTCATAATCTAAGTTTAGCTGCTCGACCAAAACATGCTTGAGTTTCGCTTCTACTTTATCCCATGACTCATAACCATTTTCTGGTATGCCATTCACTCTCAGGTTATTTCGACGGCTTTGGTTTTCCAGATAGGTTGCTTTCCAGATAGTGTAGCTGTCATATTCTTCAGTGTCTCGATCCTTATGTCTAATGATAATTTGTTTATTTTGAGAAGTACAAGAGCATTACATTTTATAAACATTCTGAAAAACAACATCTTTGCCAAGATGATCTCATGCCATGCCAGATTGTGCTCGCATGAAGTGAAATATAACATATTATTATGTCTTATTTTGCATGGGACAACCTCAATTCGCATTGGATGACTACAAAATGAGCCCTTGGTCGCTCCATGTACTGTACAACCAGAAATTTTCCTTAAAATCGAGCACCAGAAACCCAATATTTATTATTATTATTATTATTATTATTATTATTATTATTATTATTATTATTATTACAGTATTAAGGAAGCAGCTGTACTTGCATTTTTTGTTAGGTTTGAGAGTCTACAGGAATGAACACCTTTAAGCACTCGTTGCTAAATAGCTGAACCTACTGCTACATTTATCACTAGACAGCAATTGCTGTTAAATTAGTACCTTTATGTCTGGGAATTGGCACTGGTATGCTGTTAGGGGCACAAGAACTTCTTCCTGTAGTTTCTCTAGCAAATCACTCCACATTGCATCAATTTGCTGGTAATAAAAATATGCAATCATTTTGATAAGCATCACTTGTGTTTCCATAACAACATAATTATTATGTACATTTATTTAGTATCAATAATAGCCAAAAATCCTAAACATTTTAAAAATAATATTAAAATCAGCAAAATATCACATTGTCTG
>JAOBRH010423385.1:0-10876 GCA_027575125.1 Umimayanthus parasiticus | reverse complement strand
TGAATAGTGGCTTTTAGAATATTCTGCCACTATTCACCTCAATTTCAGAGAATAATTGCTAATTATTGTCATCATCATCATCATCATAATCCTAATAATTACAATATAAATAATATTATGCATTAAATACTGTTACAACAATTATCACCATCATTGCCATTAACATCAGCATCGTTATCATCATTAAACTAGTAAACATAACAATTACACTATATATTACGTTGAAATTCAAACGTCTTCCATCTTTTTTTGTGCAATACGTTTTCTTTCTTCTATTCAATATTTCCTTACTACGCGCTTGCTAATAGCCTGGGTAATTCTTTCAGGTGTGTCCAGAACTGTGCTACGAAAGCCAATCCTTCCAAAAAATTGGCTATTTACGCTCGGTGTGAAGGGAAGTCATGCGCTGTAGAAAGCATCAAATACAGCTGGCAGCTGTTCTCCAAAGTAAATGTTTCTGGATACTTGGTCTGGAAAAAAGATAAACTCAACGTTACAAGCTCAACAAGTTTTGGAGAAGGTGAGACGAGCTTGTCCATTCCTAAAGACACTTTGCAGGAGGGACGCTCTTACCTGTTAAAGGCTGTTTTCGGTTCGTCCAGATCCGAGGCGCCCGGGGAGGGAGGCAGAATACAGGTTTGACACAACGTCACCACCACGAGGAGGTTCCTGCGCTGTTGAGGTATAACTGGTTATGGATCCAAATTTAAGATCAGGTAGAGTCAACGTTAACGTTGTTCTTGCATTAAAAATTTTGAAATGCCAGAGAGGCTGTCTTGCAATGTGTCTTCTACAATATTTCAGCATAGGTAGAGTGAGGAGAGGGGGAGAGGAGGGTCGGTGAGGCACACTGTCGCCTTCCGCTTATTTCAGAGCTGACAGATCTTTCGACGTCAAATATAGTCACTTTCCTTATTTAAATTTCCAAATGTTATTTTCAGAGTAGAAACATTTGCAGCAATAGAGTTCAAAATATTCAAAGTTTATCTTTATGTCACTGAAAAGGTTTTGTTTTCACACCTAAACACTACTATCGTAACTTGAATTTGAACCTCTGTTGTAAAAAACATCTTACAATTTTCAATTGACTTCCAGCCTCTTACTGGAGAAACTCTCGTCACGGATTTCTTGATGGCTTGTTCGAACTGGCGCGCTGAGGACGAGCCATTGAGCTATGAGTTTTACTATAGAACCAGTCAGAGCAGACCAACTTTGCTGCACTTCGGTCCTCAAAGCAGCAGCATGGTGAAGCTGCCCCTGGGGGACCCTAAACATAACTATATGCTGCAGCTACAGATGCGGGTTCTTGACTTTTACGGTGCTGCAGCCTATTACTCCCTGCGTGTGCAGGTACGGTCAAGTCTGGTGAGGTGGTAGGGTGTATTGCTGTACTTACTGTCGGACTTGTTGATGATCAAACAGAAACAGTAAGTAAATGGTTGACTATCTGAGATTATAGTTAACAATATGAGACAGACAAACAAACACAGATAGGCAGACAGACAAACACAGACAGATAGATAGACACGGACATATAAACATAGATAGACAAACAGTCAGACAAACAAACAGACAGACAAACAGACGGATGTAGACCTAGACAGACAGAAATAATGAAAGTATAAATGAATGCATCTATGAGGGAATGGAGTGGAATGAATGAATGAGTGAATGAATGAATGAATGAATGAATGAATGAATGAATGAATGGAAGAATAAATGATTGAATGAATAAAGGAAGGAAGAAAGGATGAAGGAAGGAATGAATGAAGGAGAAAAAAGGAAGAAAAGAAAGAAGAAATGGAAGATTTTTGTCCACGTACGGTAAATTTTATGTACACATCATACTGAATACGGTTTTCCGGAAATACCGTTGTTCAACTGTAAACAATTAGATGGTATTAAGTTAAATCATTAATTTACAATACATTTATTTTGTATATAGGAGAAAAATTGGGAAAAAAAAACTATTCAAAGCAACATCTGAATGGATTTACATTTGCCTTTTGTGGTAGCAGACAGGCAGGCGAACAGACAGACAGATGAATGGATAGATAGATGGATGGATTGATGGAAACGGATAAATGGTCGGTCGGATAGATAAATGTTATGAATGGCTGGATGAATGGGTAGATGGTTAATGGATAGATTAAAAGATAGCCAACAAATAGGCAGTGGATGCACGTACATATGCACCGACGGATAAGCAGGCCAAACTTAAATGAGAATGTGGATGTCGTGGATAGTGGAAGAAAGGTCTGTCGACGGTCGGTTATGCAAGCAGACAGATGGACCTTGACCATTTTATCTTTTACTGTAAATTAGTGTCGATATTTGCCTTTACCACTAATTATTTACTTTGTTATATCTACAACAGGTGAATGAACCGTCTCTAACAAACGCGAGTCTAGAAAATATGCTAACCTCTATCACATCTGGTCCGGATAGTATATTGGCGAAGCTTGTTGCTACTGGAAACACGCAAAGTGTAATACAGATATGCGAGGTGGTTACCGTTCTACTGAATAACAAACAGATAAAAGAAAAGACACTGAAAAATAATTCATTCCTTCCTTCGCAAGGAGAAATTGAAGGAAATCTGACGGTGAGACGCAGGGAAGACGAGATAAACAACAAACGTAAAGATGTAAGCATCATAACTGAATGCCGGTGGAAGATCAAGTGTATTTTGTTTTGTTTTACTTTGCTATACTTTGCCTACTTTGTGCGCTTGTAGAAAATTTTAAAAAAATAGGTCACTCCTTAGTTTGACTGCCTTTAACTGGGCGATATTGTGATGGCGAGCAATGCATTAAATTTTTACGAAATCATTAGCTTTATACTGATCGGTACTGCTCCAACTAACCGTTTTCAGAAAGGCTTCCCTGCGAGGTCTCTCACGGCCAGCGAGAAAAATGAGGGAACAGAAAGGCTTGCACGTTGTTGAAATTGTTATATCCGATGGCTTTACAGTAATTGTCTTGAAAACTGGTCGATACATTTCTGAATGTACTGAATGTACTTATTTGTCCATAACAGATTCGTTCAGATCTGCTGCATGCAGTTTTCGCGATACCGATGTTATCCCTGAGACACCTCCGACAAGTTGGTAGTGTTGTTGCTCAGATAAGCTTGTATGAAGAAGAGAATTCGTTTGAGGCAAAGGTAATAAGCGTTTTTCTTGTATGGAGTATCAATTAATAGTCGTTTGGGTAGAGCAAGACTATTTAATAATAATAATAATATTAAAAAGAAGAAGAAGAAGAGGAGGAAGAAGAAGAAGAAGAAGAGGAAGAAGAAGAAGAAGAAGAAGGAGAAGAAGAAGAAGAAGAGGAAGAAGAAGAAGAAGAAGAAGAGGAAGAAGAAGAAGAGGAAGAAGAAGGAGAAGAGGAAGAGTAAGAGTAATTGAAGAAGTATCTGTTGATAATTGTGCGCTTGAAACTTTCTGTATTTACACGAGGTAAAATGTAATTGTGGCTACGTTCTTTCGTATGTCGGGATCTTTGACTTGGGAGAAGATTTTTCAATCAATGGATGTCAGTGATAATCTTGTCCTATAGCTGCCTATATCCGTGCCAGTCCTAGTTTTTCCGCTGATAGCCATTATCTTGCTCGTGTACCCATACTTCTGTGCACGCTTACAAAATCAGAAAATGTAGAAAAAAGACAGAAGTTGTAACAGCAAGGACTTGCTTGACTTGGAACATTTCTGTCGTATTCATCTCACTTTTCTTCATTATTTTCCAAAATTGAGCCTCAGAAACATTTTGCTTTGGCTCATTTGGCAGTAACTAGTGTACAGAATCGGGTCACTCAGTTCTGAATTCCGGTTGTGCTGAAACGTTGAAACCTTGGCCCGATTGTTCGAAGGCGAGTTAGCGCTAACCCAGAGTTAAATCTTTAAACCACGATTTTGTTTACCTCCTTAGAGATTGATTCGGGCTGTCATTTCGGGTTTACGTGATTGGGCTTCCCTTGGAGTGCTCTTCAGTAATAATTTGGAAAGACCAGATGTGTTTCTAGATGAAGGAATTCTGTTTAAAGTTTCGCCTAACCCTTAAACAACCGGGCCCTGGATCATAAATATGTTGCTAGTTCATTCCCGAATCAGAAGATATCAACGAACGAACCGGAAGAGATTCAGACATTAATTTGATCAGCCGCGTTTAGGGACCTTAAGAAATATGCTCGGCGGTGGTAGCAACAAAAGTCCCTAAATTGTATTTTCTCTTTTTTTTGCCTTATGTTTCATTCAATTGTTTGCAATTGGTTTTCGTTTGAGAGAGTGTGAGTGGGCAGCACAAGAGATTCCAGGCCTAATGCCGAACAAATAACTGATAGATTTACATTTCCACGTCTTCGTCGTCAACAAAACCCCAAAATAGGGTTTTTGACGTCCTATTTCCAATCATGACGGTGAAAAGAAGGCCAGCTGGTCTGCGTGTTCACGTGGAGTGTTTTTTCGAAGTTAAACTTATCGATTGTTTTCTGCTGTTGAAGTTGACGTCACCGTCCTGGCATTTTAGGGTCCCAGTTCTGAAGACGGTAGAACATTCCAAGTGGAAGTATCTAGAATATTGAACAGCATTCTTAACAATGATACATAAGAAAGACACCATCAACTATGTTCTTAAGTATCTTACACTGCACTGACAACGCACAACACATTTTAGTCTTAACTAAGGGACTGGTCATAATTTAGCAGGGGGTGGGGAGGTGGAATCAGTTGGGGTCACATATTTTTTAAATTAGCCAGAAAAAAATGGGATTCATAAAATATTAGACAGGGATAGAAAGAGGGGTCACCTATTTTTGGTTGTAATTATTTCTTTTTATACATGCTCAGATTTTGTTTGAGTTGCATTCCACGATAAGCTATGCTTAACATATTAAACGAAATTAATTATTAAATTTGAAATGAAAAGTTATGTCAATCACTGTGTTCAAATATTTATATTTAAGAGCAGTGTCTTTCACTAAAAATTGTATTTAATGACTAACATAAACCAAATATTAACGACTATGAAATCTTTGAGTATTTCATAATGAAATCCAACGCAACAATTTGACAATTTCATACATAAAAAATCATTTCAGTCTTTTTGGTGCAAATTACAATAGTTTCTCATTTTGCTGCAAGGTTTAGTAGGTCGTTGACGGAGGGGGGGGGGGGGTGCATGATTTTTTATAGTTAAGGCAAGGCAGGGTTGTAAAATATCATTCTTTAAAATTTTGAATTACACCTCCCCACCCCCCTGCTAAATTATGACCAGTCCCTTACATCAATCTCTAATTGCTGTAAAGTTTTATTGTAAACGTTTTCAGCGGCATTTTACCATTTTTGTTTTGAAGTAATAGTTTTTGTTGTTCCTAATTCCTATTTTAATACACTATGTAAATTCATTAATAGTGCCAGAGGCGCCTATTTATGCTTCCGGTCTGCTGGGGGTAAACTGATCATTGTAAAGCGCCTTTGAGCATGTTACATGGAAAACGCGCTATATAATTGTACCATTTTACTTTACTTTAATAGTTGGGCCACGAGTTTTGCAGTGTTCTACTGTCAAGTAATTTTTACCCCCCCCCCCTCAAATAAGGCTGACTGACTGATTGATTGATTGATTGGTTGATTGATTGACTGATTGTTTGAAAAGCTCTTGTCAGTTTTGTTGTCCTCTAATTTATTGATGCTGATATTCTCGAACGTAGATGGTTTGATCTTACGAGTTTCACTCTTCAGGAATTTGCGAGTCAACACTTTACTGATGCGACAAGATTCCTGCCGAAATGCTCGAGTGAGGGGGCTGGGTACGACGCGGTCATTGATGTCGCAGAACTACTGTTTACCGGACTGGACAACACTCTTAATTTGTCTGCTGCCACGAATTGTTTTAATTCCAGTAAAAATACAAATAGAAATTCGAGCAACATTTCAACCTGCAGTAAGGTATGTATTTATCTATAAACATATTCTCTGGTGGGACTGACAGCAACTTTCCGTGGAGGGGGTCGTTTTCTTCTTTAAGGTCTTCCACCGAGACTTTCCTTTGCCAGGAATGGAGCTAGGTGACAAGTGATTGGATTAAACTTTCAAAACCCAACTATATTATGTTTCTCGCTAATTTTGACAGGTTTGGGTGCCAAACGTTCCAGGAATGTTACCTAGGCGAAGATGTCACAGGTCTTGTGACTTACAAATCTTACTGAATATAAGGCCAAGTAAATCAAAATTGGTTAGCGTCCCCGCCCGACCATTAAAAGAGCGCCCGACTCAATTTTTGTTTATTTATTATTTTCATAGCTAGTTTTTCTTTAAAAATGTTTCAGGACTATTTTACGACTGCAAAACTTGGTAGAAGTCTGAATTATTTGTAAGAAAACCTATGTTTTCTGCGTTCCAATATGATGTTTATGTATGATATGGTATGCCTGGGATATTTTTTATTGTATTTTATCATCAAAACCTCCCTCCCAACCATAACATTTCTGAAAAAGGACGCTAACCAATTATTTTTTTACTTGGCCTAAGCGTTTTGGAAAGTTTGCCTGCCAACCTCCGAAGTACTTTATTCGCGAACTGTTTGCGAACTCTTGTTTTTTGTGGTGTTTCCTTCCAGACTAGGGAAATAGTCAATCGATTTGCAAGCAATGTGAACTCTCTTGGATCAACGGTTCTTGACAACAAACTTCCAGACGAAGAGCCCTCAATTATGTCAACGAAGGACTCGCAAATGAAGCTTCAACGATCGAGCCTAGGTCTCCTTCGTGGTTCATTTACCGTAGGTGAAGGAGTATCGTTTGACCTCCCTGGGGTCGAGGAATTGTTCAAGTATCCAAAAGACGGTATGAAGGAGGCGGTAGACATTCGGGTAGGATTGATATCTACAGATATTGTCCTATAAACTGAAATAGGAAGATCTGGTTTTGGCAGTTCTTCTACACATTTTAATTGTGAACTTATGGTGGTAAGATTCAGTACGTTGGTATTTATAGTTAAAATTCAATTTAGTGATTATTATGAACTGCACAAGGTCTTGAAGACAGATGCGTTGATATGATTTGATATCTCACAATATATCTGATGTGATGTGATGTGACGTGACGTGATGTGATATACTGTAATGTTATCTGATGCAATGTGCTATGGTATGACTAGTGCCCTATTTGTTTTAAGTTAAGCTTAAAAACTCAATACTGTTTCTCTAAAAGTGACTACATTCCTCTTTGCACTTTCAAATGTACCTGACTTCGTACAATGATTACAATATTCGTCCTTATGTTACATGATCATACGGACGTGTCAGTGGCCCATATGAGGGAATATAACAACTAATTTCATTTTCTTGTAACTGCTTAAAATAGGGATTTATAAGTACGAATTCGGCATTGTGAAAGGAACAAAATAAAAGTAGTAATATTGTCATATTGTTTTGGCCCCGTTACAGTGCATCAGTCTTTTACCTTATACCGTTTTAATTTTTGTTCAAGAAACTACAAAATTATTGCATATTTCTCAATTTCAGATACTAATTATTCAAGTTTTATTCGGGAGACATACCATGGGAACTCGCTCAGCATCTCCCACTTTAAAAGATGTTCCCCTGATAGATGGATCCACTTCATCCAAGTAACTTACAGCTATATCCCGTAGAGGGCCATAGAAAACAATTTTAAGTTGAGGAGGCCCATTTTCTTTATGGGTGGGAGAGTACGAGATAAAGGACTGAATGAGGCAAAATAGGGTCTTTTGAAAGTACAACATCTGTCCATGCAACAACAGCAATCTTAAAAAGGCATAAGGGTACAGGGTTCATACGGTCATGAAAAGTCATGGAATTTGAAAATGCATTTTCCAGGCCTGGAAAAGCCATGGATTTTAGGAAAAATGGCCGAGGTCATGGAAAAATCATGGAATTTTGTTTTTTAGTCCAAATATTTCATCCTCTTTGAAAATTGGAAACATTTCCCTTGTCATCAAGCAAAAATGTGCCCCAAAAAGTCCGGGTTTTCAGCACTTCTTAGCCATGGAAAAATTAAATTGATCATGGAAAAGTCATGGAAAAGTCATTGAATTTTATTGCCAAATTTCTGTATGAACCCTGGGGTAACAGAAATTGAGTGCAGGCAACCTGTAAAAGAGAGAGGTGGCATTTGAAGGATTAATTCTAATGATTGTAGGTCAGCAGTGAAAGCCAGAGTGCCAAACTATTAATAGATGGGTGTAGCTATTGCAACTATCCACAAAATACATAATAAAGTCAACAAAAGACAAAAACACAAGAAACTGGCAAAAGAAAGAAGATATAAGCTACGACCAAGAGGCGAGTTAATACTGCTTTTTGAGTTTCTGCTTAAATGTTACAATGTTCAAAGTTTATACGACTCATCAATTGAGTTCCAAACTTTAAGGCCCATGCAAACGGACGCAACAAGTCCTAACATTTTTTCGTGTTGTTGGCCAACAATGTTGCGTCCGTTTCTATGGGCCTAAAAGTTTGACCGGTTTCAAACTATACGCAATAAGTGCCAACATTGTTGTGGCTCCATTCAAACGGACGAAACATATTAGGCTCAACAATGTTGCATGTTGTTGGCCAACAATGTTGCGTCCGTTTGCATGGGCCGTAGGTCCACTATCTACGCATCGAATGTTGGATGGACCCTAGCCTACCCACCAGATTCACCTCACCCCCTTATACCTAAGACCTTGCGTTACAACGGTTAGTTTGCTAATTCTTCTTTACTTCAAAAGATGATGACGTCACACGAAAACCCATTCATTTGGGACAAGTCAGCTACAGCGGTCAGTGGTTCGGTAGTCAGTCTCTCCCTTGGTGTACGTGGGACACCGCTGGAAGTATCTGGCCTTTCTGAGCCCGTGGACACATTTTATCCCAGATATACAACAGTGCCAGAGCCTACCGTTTTTGCCACCAAGCAAGGGTCTCCCTTAATATGGAATTTCCACGAGGTGTTTATCAAGGAGAGAGACCGTGCGGTTAATGTGCAAGTAGAAGTGCTGAACAAATCTGATAACTTTGATTTATATTTCCGAAGTGGACACAAACCAACGGAGGAAGCTTATGATTGGAAAGTAAGAGTTCCGCTGTTGCACGATTCACTGAAGTGTCTTCCACCTAGGAGACGTTGTCCTTTGCCTTCATTACACAAAACCACGATATTTTTACCCAGCAGAATTGTTCAACCTGGCAAGAGCTATATTGCTTTGAAACATGTGATGGTTTCTGGACCTCCTGTGCCATTAGCAAAGAATGTTTCGAATATTGCAGCAAGATATTCGTTGAGAATCTTCCTATCGAGATGTTTGTACTGGAATGAGGAGAAGGAAAAATGGACATCAGATGGATGCGTGGTAAGATCATTCATAACTTAATCAGTTATAGTTTACTTAGTGGGGTGGGGATAGTAGAACGCAAGTAGAACGGAATACATATTGTGAACTCTCTCCTCCGCAGAGGTTCCCTGAGGAGTTTCAGGGTAAGCGCGCGAGAACAACGAACTTATTGGGGTCTGGTGAAGAAAAAGGTCAGCGCGCCGAGATCTCTAGGAAGGATCTCCGTGCGCCCTGTTTTCCCTCTCTTTCCCTCTCCCTTTCTCTTTCTCGAAGCCCCTGCGAAGAAAAGATTGTCGTAAATAGTTCAGTAACCAAGGGACTCGAGGCAAAATCGTACAAATTTGCAAGATTTTTCTGAGGGAAAACTTTAACTTTGTAAATTAACAATTAACAGATAATGGATTCGGAATCCAAATTGCCTAAAACCATCTCAAACGAACTCCACTCTACCTAAAAGACACTGTGCAGCAACAAGGAGATAAGTAATTTTGTTCGTACCGCTTCGACTAAATATACGCGCTTCTACTAAAGCCGATGTTTTTACTATTATAGTAATTTGTATAGGTACATATTATACACATCGTTTCAGCTGCAGTGGTACATTATCGCATTCTTCTGAAGTATCATTATGAAGAGAAAATTTTGTTGCCAATTTCGACAACCATATCTTGAATAGAATTTGTATCGAAATAAAAACTAGGGCTATACTCTTGAAAACAGCACCATAGATTGAAAGAAAGCGGAGTTCAAGGACAACTCGTATACAGCGCATTGCTGATAATAGGGGCTCGATATAAATGTGTGTTTTTTTACATTTTGATTACTTTCCTTATTTCTTTATTCTTGTAGTGGTTGTTGTTGTTGTTGCTATTCATGCTCAAGGTTGGATCAAAAACGAGTCTGAGGTCAACCCACTGCCAGTGCACACACCTGGCGTCATTTGCTGCCGCCTTCGACGTGGCACCGAACCACATCGACTTCCAAGCAGTGTGGGCGGGCTTTGCTAACATGTTTGACTCGGGGAATGTGAGCGTACTTTTCACCATTGTGTCTCTTTTCCTCATCTATGCTGTTTTTGCCGTCTGGTGCAGGAGAGCCGATAACAGAGACAACACACAGGTAATGGAAATAGTTTTAAATCAGCACTCAAATTATACTTATATGGGAACAGATACATTTATTAAATACCATTATCATTTGTTTGCAAAAGTATAGAGTTTCATGCACTCCCAAACACCTATCACAGTTATTATTACCATTATTATTATTATTATGTTGTTGTTGTTGTTATTAATATTATTATTGTTATTGTCATTATTGTTGTTATCATTGTGTTGACCAATGCAAGGCAAGTCGAAAGGACGACAAGTAATCTTGCCGAACAGAAGGTGGTAATTGCCCACTCCTGAAACTGCCGGAGAGACTGGGTCTGTCCACCCAAAACGATCCCAGAAAGCAGCGCTTCAACACGTACCTGGTCTATTGTCTACGAACCCATTTGGTAGAGCAGCGGTGATCTGT
>JAOBRH010423274.1:0-10876 GCA_027575125.1 Umimayanthus parasiticus | reverse complement strand
CGAGCCGCCATTTTGAAAATTTCGTCTGGAGGTGAATATCCTAGGATATACCGTGTCTGATGAACCAATCAGAACGCACGAAAAGTGCTATCCACCTGTTTGGTTAATACTAAATACCAATAATTATTTTTGTTCGGTTGAAAGATGTTACCACTGTGGAAAATGTATATCCTTCTTATACATTCCGAAAGTATATAACTTGAAATCGAAAAAAAAAGACAACTCGCCCTTAACATAGTCTCAAATGTAAACCCGTTGGCTTGATTGACATTTGTGAGGCAAGCACAACTACTCTCGTTAATAGAAATAAGCTGCAGTATTTCGATGAAATCAAACACGGTGATAAACTCTGGTGTATGAAAAAAAATGTACAAATTAGGCGCGTAGTCAGCCAGTTTTTTTCTGGTAAGCCCGGATTCACATTTTGTCTGTCCTGTACCTTCATTTTCCGAAATGAAAAAAATTGGATGAAGAAAAGTGCTAAGGTTTCAGAAAAACTGGTAAGCCCGGGCTTACCTGGCTTACAGGTAGCTACGCGCCCGCAAATACACACACACAAACCTAATTCTTCAAACTTACATATTTCAACAAAAAGCAAAATGACAACTTTCTTTACACTTAAACTATCATGACTCAAACGTAAGAATCTTTGATGACCTTTCACGAAGGAAGAGAATAGAGAAGAAGAAATTTAGCAAGGGCCGGATAGAGGTCCTGGGTTAAGATCCACTTCGCAGCAACTGATAGAGTATAGAGGGCTCAAGCGAACAGAGAAAGCAGGTAAAGCGAAAATACATCTTGGGCATTCAAATGTAGAGTTCAGTTGCTATCTACACGTTGCTCTCGTTGTGTAAGTCAAAGACGCTAACAATCATGTGCCTTACCGACGGTACTAACGCTCACCAATTTCAAATCTCTAGTACACGTACCTCAACGTTCATACTAACGCTGAACAATTTGAAACCTCTGGTTGTGTTCCTCACAAAGCCAAAGCCATTCACCAAACTTGTCGACGTAATTACAAACCAGAGGACCAAAGTTACGACCTACAGCCGCCACCTCAAGAAACCTGGCGAGTTCACTGCGCTGTAGACCAGAAGAAGATTTCAGATCTGTGAAATCAATCGTTGACGAGCTACATGAAGCCTTCAAATGAGGATACTTCTTCTCATAACTTTCAAGCAGGCTCTCGAGCCCACTAGCGAGTAACCCTGCCCCTTTAGCTGCAGCAGAACCAGCCTTACAATATGGATCAAGAGCAGCGGCTGCTTGGAGTGGGCTCTCCATGGCTGACATTAATCGCAGAAGTTTGCACACCCTGCTGCCATACTTCTCAAAGAACGCCTTGGGTTTTCCAATACGGAAGCCAGGAGAATCTACAAAGTGCCATTGATGGGGGCATTCACACAGCAAGTGCACAGCTAACCCGTCCGCTAGATAGGAATAAACGAAACGATCCTTCAGTGAGACACCCTCGAGGTTTATCGGAAGAATAACAAACAACTTTGGACAGTGATGTTCTTCCAGAGTTTCTCCTACAACTCTTCCAACCTGACCGACTGCACCAGGAACGAGAACAGAAGAGCTTAGCTTTCCTGACAAAAGGTCATCTGTGCTACCAACTTTGTGGCCCTTAGAACAAACACCGTCATGTGACTGTTCAAAGACAAAGGTGGAAGGATTGTGAAGTTTCTTCAGCTCACACTCAGAACACAGAAGGAGCTCTTTGAACGTAACACCAGGATAGCGGCGAGACTGAACTGAAGCAACTGTAGCTCTAACGTCAGGCACAATACAGCAAGGAGATGGGCCGCGTATAGTAACCTTGAGAGAATTGTTGTAAGGCATCAGCTCGTAATGAACTGTGTGCAACTCGGATTGGGCACCAACTGTCTCAGATGCGGCGGCGTTCAATTTCCTCTGCAGCAACTCCACGCCATGAAGTGCACATGGAAGAATGTTACAACTCTTTATGATGTACACAATGTGAAACCGATAATACAAAGGCTTAACATTGACAGCACACGACTTTCGTTTGCTATCTACAGCAACTATCAGATCCGGGAAGAAAGAAGGAGGGATGAAACTAAAGACAAACAACAAACTTGTCTGGTTTTCCGACGGGCTTGGCAGAGGAGGCCACATCTCCCGGTCGGGCCAACCCAAAGGTAGGTTACAAGGGAACAACTCCTGCGTATCTGAGATGCTGAAACACAACCCAACATTTCTGATCAGAGAAAGAAGCTTTGGGCGCATTTCCTCCGAGATATGATTCCAAACTCTGCCGAGATCCATAACACTAAGGACACCATCAGACATTACATTAGCAGATGGGCGATAGGAGATGAGAGTTACTAGCTGTTTTGACAGCCACGGAGGGTCGATGATGACAATATCTTTCATCTGGGGAATTTCCTCATACCAGAGAAACTCTCCTTGAGAATGAAAACATCTCAGCATGGCTTTGAATCTTTCTTCTCGAAGTATTCCATAATCAAGAGCCAGAGAATAGAAATCGGACAAAGACAGCAAAGGCTCTTGTTTTAAAGCATCGGTGGAAAGCATTTGAAAAATTGCCTTTCGAACAGAAAGCCATCTGGTGGGAATTATTTCATTTCCCGTTTCCTTAATGATAACTGAAAGAGAAGACGCCGTAACGCATTTCAGCTCATCAAGGTTTTGGTTTGTTGTGCTTAGATGCGCATGTGGGTACTTCATGAGGCCGCTTACTTCAAAGTATCCAAGAATATGTGGAATACAACCGCTTGACACACAGATGCTGCCCGAGGATTCACCTGAAACTAGCTTATCTGGAATTATGTCTGGGTTGCACACAATACATTTGTCGAAAGATTTCCATTTAAATGCGGTAACGTGGGCAGGACGATACTTTGCCAAAAGTTGCGCCACAAGTTTTCGGGTTCTAGCAAGAATCTCCTTGCTGACCAAACGATGGTCCGCATGTGTGCCAACAATGTGGACGTAGGACTGTGGTGCTTGAGAACCAATTGTCTGCAGCCACATCTCAAGCCTTGAAAGCTGGTCAGCTGACCGAGTTTCTCCACTCACGACAAACTGACTCAAATCAAACACAGCCAGGTGAAGACAGTTGGAGGAAAGAAACAGAGAGTGAGTGTTAAGGTATTCAACATCTCCCGCAAGGTCGTACACCTTGCATCGAATCCCTTTCAGAGGTAGAGTAGAGACTACAACACCGTCAGTTTTTGATGGGGGCTCAATTCTTCCAACCCAGTAGTCACGCCTCATTCCTTTGATCAGCGTGCTCTTCCCTACCCCTTCCTGTCCAACCACCACCAACTTTGCTTCCTTGTTCAAGGTTGGATTGTCCTGAATTGCTTCAAGGTATTGAATGATTAGTTGGGAAGACTGGTGCATTACGTGAGGTGGGGGAAACATTATGCCATCACGGTCTACAAGTAGGGTGTTGAGTTTTGTGAGATAACACAGCTCTAGGGGAAGTTTTCTAAACTGATTACCAGAAACATTCAGAACTCTTAGATTACTAAGTTTATGGATTTCAGAAGGAACTGCTTCTGCTTCTATTCCACAATGAGCTAACACAAGATATTTTAACGTCTGACTAATTTGGGGTGGAATGGAAAATGTGGTTATATCCACTTTAGTATCAACAACAATTAAACTTTCTAAACCCTGCAAGGCAGGCAAAAATGTGAATAATAATGTTCCCGTGCAGTTACAAATAACAACCGTTTTGGTAAAAACAGGTTTAGATTTAACTAATAACTTTCTGATCAAGCTACAGTCCTGTTCAACAAAGCGCAGTGAAATGGCACAGTTTCTTGTGTTTGCATTTCTGTTGCAAAGATGCATCTCTAATGCTTCTATACTACAACTAGATTGGCAAACACTCTCTGGTAGATCTTCTTTAGTAGAGTCTGCGGTATACCAAACAGCAGAGTCTCCTGCTGTGTTTTGCACGTCAGTGAATAGTAGACTGTCATGACAGCCGCGTGTTAGTGCAAGGTTTGTCAATTCCAGAAATCGAACCTGGCAAATATCATCTATTGAAATGCCTTTTGATGCCATTTCAAGAAGCGCCAGGTCCAGTTCCTCAAGGTTTTCCTGAAGATAGGGATGAAGAGGAGGGCAAATCCTCCTAAGATCGACTAATTCCACAACCTCTGACCACTCTTCGGGAAGTAATGCCCTAACCTTATCTTTGATCAGACGATGGAGACTGCCATTCACAATTCCTGGATATAACTTCAGAAAGCTTGCACGGATTGCTTCTTGAAAAACTTCTTGTACACCCTGATATAACTTTGCAGAACATTCCACATATTTTACTGCCCCGATAATCTGAGCAAGAGCTGCACCAGATGATACAGGGAACAGTTCACACCTGCAGTAATTTTCATTCCTGAGGTCTCCTTTTGTTGCAACCAGAAGGATTGGTTTTTCAGGAAAATGTTTTCGAAGATAGGGGATTCTGTCGCAAATAACCTCTTTCAAGCTACAAACTCTGTCAATTGCAAAAAGAAACATAACAACATCTGCACGTTCGTAGTAAGTATTGACAAGAAAGCTACATGGAGGACGAAGACGCTGGTAAGCAGAGGTAACCCAGAACGTTGCCCTGTAGGTCACATCCTTGATGGTGATTTTATGTGTCTTATAATCAAACCCTACAGTTGTCGTCATAGGGTCACGATAGCATCCAGAGCTTAGAGAATCCAAAAGCGCAGTTTTACCTACATAGAGATCTCCAACGACGACAATAACAATATCTACTCGACCAGGCTTTGAGCCATCCAGCAACTTAGCCATTTTGATCTGGAAAATGAATAAAGACGCATGGTCAAAATTTAATACGAACAAATGTTGCACAACCCTTTCATTAAAGGTCAGTTAGGTTTCATCCCAAAAGAGCATTTAATTAATTTAAGAGTATTACAGTTGTTGAGTTATTTTGGCGAGGATAACTGTATAGTTAGGCAGTTTAACCATTACAAGTGAAACTGTCGAGAAAAACTGTGATGAGGTGTGATGGAAAACAGGTGAAAAACACCCAAATAACCCTAACCTTTCTATAGCAATATAATTACAATAACAACAATATAAAAACAACTAGATGTTACTTAGGGGAGTGCATGCTACGAGCTACAGTTAAAGGTTACGAAAACAATGAAGTAAGAAATACATGTCACATGTACAGTGTGGTAAACAGGTCATTACACGTATGACAATTTCGAAAATACAGAAAGGTAGAAATGTACCGTCAAAGCAAAGCAATATAGCAATTTTATAGTACATTATTCTTGCACCAAACCTGTCAATGGCTATGGCATAGATGGATCTGCTTTTCTGAATTGCTACTGTGACAACAGTGGCACATTTCCTGAGTGGTACACTGGTTGTGTTTTGGGCTTGCATTATTATCATTATAACAAAAATTATAATGATGGCTTTATTGTAGCATTCCATTTGTTAAGGCTTTTCATCAAAGTGTACAATCTATACATAAATGACTTACAGGGTAAAATGTACAAGTAAAATTAAATTGGTCCTGCTATCTCGCACCTCCAAATCCCCTCTTCTTGACATTTTCCCCATCAACACACAGATTTCCCAGAATCAGCATTGAAAAGCTAATTTAATCCCAGCCCTTGGACACTAACTCTCTACCGGATCGCCCACCTATGCAGTTCACAGTAACATTCAGTCAACCAGACTCACATAAAATAATTTTTATTTTTTATTCGTTTTCAGGGTTTTTTTTCGACTATCGTCTTGATAAAACCGCAAAAGACGACCAAACTCAGTACCAATTCACTCGAACATTGAAAATATGTTAAATATATATGGGCTTTGCTGACGTTTATTTGTTTACTATTGTTTACCATTTGAATTATACAACAAATAAAACGAACAAACGTTGACTGAGTAGTAAGAAAGAGCATAAAAATTATAAATACCTTTGAGCCAAGATTTATGATTAAATTCGAAAATAAATTCCAGAAACCTACGTTGTAAGTTTTGGAATTTTTTATGTAAGAAACTGTAACCGCCAGCTATAAACAAATGTATGACTATAAAGATATCTTTCCCTGGGTGGAAAAAATCTGCCACACAGTACATTTGCTTAAAATTTTGGTAATATTCAAAGGAAGATTTCTCGGTTTTGTTTTTGTCTGATATACCTCATCATGTACATAAAGCATTGACAGAATAGTTAATCTCTATTTAACTGTCTGTCTGACAAAGTTGATAAAATTATATCATTCCAACAACACGTATTGATGTAAACAAAAACGTCTCTCGCTCTTGGCGACTCAACGCGAAATTTCAAATGATAAAACCGCTGTTTATTACAAACCGAATTCCGACATATTACCTGTCAACAAAATGTTTCAAAATATTATTTAAAACGTCAACTAGATCAAGTTACAAACGAGCTAACTGTATCTTTGGTCGGTGTAAAACGCAAACTACAGAATGGTTGTAAAATGCACACTAGGTGTAAAGGTAAACTGAGTTTGCAGACTGGGTGTAAAATACAGACTTGAGCAACAATTCTAACACTCAAATAAGCGCCCCTTCACCTTGTTATTTGATCACCGTCACACTCAAATAAACGCCGCTCCGACGCTTTTGATCACTGTCACACTCAAAGAAATTATTTTATCGTCGTTTCACTCAAATAAACTTCCCTCCCTTGATCCGTAGCCAGGAATTTTGGTGGGTGGGGCGGACCATTTGATTTTTGAGGGGAGGCGGTGCAAATCCCAATAAAAAATATCACGCAAGCTCCTCTTTCTTGAAAAAAAATCGAGCACGGTGCAGGATATAAAGAGAAAAATCGAGCACGTAAATATTATATGGGAGGAGCAGGATACAGAAATTAATGTTGGTTACAGTGAAGCAGGGTTTGAAGTTTAACATCGTGTCTTCGACACTCTCCTGAAAGGAAAGACTGGCAAAACTAGCCAAACATAGCTATCAGTCAGTAAGCGCTATTTCAAGAGCTGTTTAATATAAATTAAACCTGTGCGTTTTTACAGCGTCATGACGAATACATCGTTGATCTGCCAAATTTTCATGCGAAAATCTGTCACTTACATTCAGTGTAAGTGCCATAGTTTCTTGTGGCAGAACATATGTGAGCAACTGCGTGTATGAAAAAGTGAGTTGTGCACGACGTTTGAGGGACAAAAGACAGTGAGTCAGAAAACGAACAAAAACATACAAACACTTCTAACTTTCAAATATAAGATACTCTCTGTTGTTAAACTTCTAACCGTTAAGGAAACTCTGTTGTTAAACAAATACTTAATGCACACCCCTACTTTTTTTCTTAATGTTTTTATATTATTATTATCATTGTGTAATTTTGTGTGTGTTTTCATCTATTATTAGATATATTTTTATTGATTGTATTACATTAGCAGTTTTTTTTTCAGGAACCCGTTATTGGAGCCGTGCTCTGTGGGTTAATCCCTGCTCTCGTTGGAGAATTTTGTAAATAAAAAATTACTAAAAATAGGGGAAAACGAAAGTTATCTACCTCAAAGATTTCTCCGACAAAATTATTGTTTTTATAACACTCAATTATATTTAAAACCTGTATTTCTTGAAAAGGATTACAGATTCTGCATGTAAATATACGTTGTCTTTGATCTAAAGGCCCATGCAAACGGACGCAACATTGTTGGCCAACAACATGCAGCCAACAACACGCAACATTGTTGGGTCCAACATGTTGCGTCCGTTTGTGTGGAACCACAACAATGCTGGCACTTGTTGGCACTTGTTGCGTACAGTTTGAAACCGGTCAAACTTTTGGTATCAACATTTCTTATTGTTCTGTGACCGGCAAAGCGTAGCGCAACAACGTTGTGCCCGTTTGCAAGGTGCATGTTGGCCTCGTGAAAACGTCTGCGCACGCGCATTGCAAGGATTAAGTACTGTATGAGAATGCATCGCTTCTTTCGACATCTGCCAACAATGTTGGCAGTTGTTGCGTTCGTTTGCATGCACCACGCAACAAGTGCCAGCAACTCTCAACATCGTTGGGCTAACAATGTTGTGACTTGTTGCGTCCGTTTCGGCATTGGCCTTAAAGGCCCATGCAAACGGACGCAACACTGTTAGCCAACAACACCCAACACTGTTGGGCCCAACAATGCTGTGACTTGCTGCGTCCGTTTGCATGGAACCACAACAATGTTGGCACTTGTTGCATACAGTTTGAAACCGGTCAAACGTTTGGTCCAACAAGTCCCAACATTTCTATTGTTCTGTGACCGGTGAAGCGTAGCGCAACAATGTTGCGCCCGTTTGGAACTCCAACAATGTTGGCCTCATAAAAACGTCTGCGCACGCGCTTTGTAATATTTTTTTCAAAAAACAAACGATCGTAGCGCATTTTCTTCTTTCTGGATTGTTGTAAACATGGCGTATCAAGCTGAATTGAGCGAATAATTTGAGGAAACATGAGACGTTTAGGCAAAAAATCGAAAACCGCGAGTATATGCACCAAAAGATGGTCAGACCACGAGGTTGAACAGCTGATTGACCTTCTCGAGGAAAACTCTTGCCTCTGGGACGTGTCAAATAAAGACTATAATTATTTGAGGAAAAAACGTGAGAGGGCCTATAAACAGATAGAGCTAGAGGAAAAGCTTGGGACAGAAAGGGCCAAAATAACGACCTTACGCCAACAATGTTGGCAGTTGTTGCGTTCGTTTGCATGCACCACGTAACAAGTGCCAACTAGTGCCAACAACTCCCAACATTGTTGGGCCCAACAATGTTGTGAATTGTTGTGTCCGTTTGCATGGGCCTTAAAGCTGCTATTTAACAATACAATTATATACCTGTCCAGCTTTAGACATGAAAAGAAAAAAGAAAAAGAAAAATGGGATTTTTAAAACTGTAATAAGCCAGTTCATTTTATCCCGGCGCGCGCATGTATTTCTGCCGGAAACTTCTAGTAGTACATAACATTTAAGGTACCATTTCTGATGAGAGTTTGCCAAGGCCGTTTCTAAAACAAAAGTGAAGAAACAACTATGAGATTGGTGATCTCAGGTTTGCCCGGCCTGACCAATCGATAATCCAGTCGAAAATCCCTGAAAAGTTTTTCTGATTATATTTCCGGTCGAAACCTATTTTGCGCTGGAACTGAGTCGCATCTGCAGTTGCAAATCACTTTGGAAAACTAAAATAAACAAAACCTGTCAAGCCCTTTTTGCGATCGGATTTCACAGTACTGGCACAGTGTCAACAAGAAGTTTTAATTGTTCTCGCTGCATTTTTGATCAAACTGATACAAAATTCAAATCTGTTGGATTTATATTTGCAAAACTATGATCAAAAATACAGCGAGAAAAATTAAAACAGGTTTTTGTTTATTTTAGTTTTCCAAACCACACACGGCCGGTTGGAAATAATTAATACAGCCGTGCAATCCTTGCCGACCTATTTTTGCTAGCTCTGCGACTGAATGTGATCCCAAAGTGATAAATGACAGTTCGAGAAATTTCCCGCTCATTCCAAAAGCATGCGAAGTTAATCAATTGATGTTTTTCAAGCCTTGTTGAATCAAAACACTGCTAAAAACATATATTTAGTGTACGCACCTTTTGCCGTTCGGTTGCAAAGCTACATGGAGTTCTATCACAAAATGTTGATTTTAGCCCAAGCGACAGTTGAATTTGCGTGTTTGCTGCGGTCAGCCGTGACTTGGTCAATCCTTATAAGGGAGTTGTTTAAACGAATAAATTATTTTCTGTCTTAAAATAATTAATTGGCGTTTTCCATATGAATCGTGGATTGGTAAAGTAAATATTCTAGTGTTTTGAGTTTAAAAGTAGAGGATAATTCCTGTCATTCAACTGTAGCTGCTTAAGCGCTTTGACAGATGTAGACGTAAATGTTTGTTGACGGTGAATTTTGATTGGTTAACTCGAATTGCATGGCGAGTTCAGCCACATATCGTTAATTGCTTTTTCAGACGTTTATTGCTACATTTCGGTATCACCAGGGAACTGACCGTCAAACACATGAAGACCTTCTTGAAAGTCGTTCTTCTTTCAATTTTAGCTCATTTTTAACACTAGAGCAGCTTAAGGCAATTGTTATATACATGTATCACGACAGAGTTACACTCATAATTTGAGTCTGTTTAATAATAAACTTTTTTCGTGCACCTTTCACAGCCTTTCGTGCGTGAGAAAATTTAAACCCAGTGTGCAAGTGCAAACAACGCCCATTTGGCTGCATTGTTGACTGTTCTTGAACAACATGAAACTATTCAAAACCGATGAAAATAAATTATGTAGTTGCAAAACATGTTTTTTTTAAATTGCATTCACACACATTTTTGTAAGCTTTTGCTGTCGAAATAATGGCTGCAAGCCCAAGTCAGTACACAAACGATATCCATTCCCTACTCCCTGGTTTCTCAATTTCCATATATTCTCAAATTGTAATTTCCTTTCAACTGGGCAGTTGAGACACAAAATATAGATAACGAATCGCAATCGACAGCCGATCAGGATCACGTCACTCACCTCCTTTAAATGATTTTTCAAAGTAAATTCCTACAAAGAATTGAGTCCCTCAGTCTCACATTGTTATCATCCCGATCACCGATCGCTCGACTCTGACTCTGTCCCAGCAACCAACTCATGCTAGTTGCGCAGTAAAAGCTCTTTTTCGATGGACAGATACCATATTTGGAGCATCATCGAAAGTGCGGTAGTGAACATTGGTATTAGTCCCTGCTTGCACTGGAGAAAATTATACATTGGTTAGGGGGGGGGACTCCCATACTTGACCTGACGGGGATGCTCGTCGTAACTTTTAGGGGTTGAAATTGTGGATCCGGTAA
>JAOBRH010423163.1:0-10877 GCA_027575125.1 Umimayanthus parasiticus | reverse complement strand
GTCTTTCCTTAAGGCTCTTGGGTCACCTTGACCCATAAGGCAACTCCTTGTCCTGATTTCCCTGCATTTGGTTTATTACTTTTTTTGTGTGTCCAAAATTATTACTTTATTTATCTTGTTTTCTCCTTTAGAACTGGATGGTGTGATTTTATAATTGGAAAATATACAGTTGACGAACTCCTTACACACAACTTGCCAGCTGCATCATACTGTGCTTCTGCAACACAAAATTTGCACCTTGGTCAAGCTATATATGAAGTTGAAATTGATAGGAAAGACATTTGATGAGTTTCCGCAGAAAATACAAATATATGAGAACAGTAATTTTAAAAAATAGTAGGATAATAATGGCGCAATACAAATCCAATGGTGCAATAGAACAGACCATAATATGTAACACAGCTCCACACACACACACACACACACACACAAAACATCTGTCACGAAACCAAGACCTGGACCCATTCTGGGACGAGTAATAAACGAAAAGCTTGAAGCAGCAACGGATCGAAAATACACTGCTGCTTTTGGCTGATACATCAAAAGTTCTCTCTGACGTCCGCGCCTCTTAAAGAGGTCATAGTTCGACCGCCAAAACTTAAACTTTCAAGTTGAGATATTTTTTACCACGAACCAGCTTTATAATTACTATTTCTTGAAAAAAGTATAGCTACAACTCTGCTCTTTTAGTATGAAAGATTAAGGAACTAAGTGAGAACCAAAAATCAGGAAAATTAAAAACTGGCGCGAATTGGATTTTAAACAGGCAACGTTTGAATCCTGCTGGATTAATATACGATCAGGGACCATCAGGGATTGGACAACGGAGCTCTGATAAATCAACCGTCCCAAAACCCCATCAAATCACTCAAAACAACACAAAAGGTGAAAGATAAATGAACTTCATTCATTTGATTACTCTAAACAAACTGAAATCAGCCATTACAAATCAGTAAATGTACGAGATCACGTCGCGCGATTTCAAATTGCAGTAAATGTATGAGGTCACGGTCAGCGTGTCAATAATTACAGCAAATATATGAGATTTTCATATCTCCTCGAACTTTTATAAATTTAGATTGTCTGCCTGTGATAGCAGTTGGAATCCACTCAATGAAAGTCTCTGGGAGACACGCTGACATTCAATATGTGAACTCAGGGGACTGGAACTGAAATTATGGCCGCCATCTTGTTGGGTGACGCGCTGTCTTTTGTGGCATGTCAACAACACTCTTCCGGCATCGGTGCACCTTGTACTTCGTAAATCCCCTAACATGTGGTCCTACTGGCCGTCAGTCATCAGATCTAAACCTCGTCCCCAGGGCCTTCTGGTTATTTTGCAGAGGGAGTGGAGGGGGTGGAGGTTGCTAGTCTTTGGGCACTAAATTCGTAGCCCTAAATGAGATGCACCTGTGCACTTCAAAAGGTGCATCTCATTCAGGGCAGCGAGCGCGCATATCATTTTTAGTGCCCAAAGTCTAGCAAACCAGTGACTTGAATAACAGAACTGATTATTGGCATTCTGACTTAGGAGCACTTGATATGGTCTAGAGCCTTCGGCGCGTCCATGTTTTTATAAAAATGGTTACGAAAGTTAAGAGTTTCGAAGACGCACGACGAAATACTCCGTTCATCTCTTTTTCTTTTTGGAGCTGCGTCTATATTGCAGTTGGAAGTAATGAAGTGGAGCAATCAGTGGAAATGGTTTGCTAAATTTTTTTTAGCCTATTCAATTCCATTGTCTTTGGAAACAAAGGGGTTGAGCAAGATACAGTACAATTATAGCAAGAACTGCTGTGGCCCAGTTCACCTCGGTAGTTGATCGGGTTGATTGAGCAGAAAGCTTTTGTTCCCGTCTGCCTGCGTCAGGCCGCTCTTTGAATCTAATGGCCCTGTCACACTATGACATTTGAGAAAAACGTACGAGTTGCGTATGAAAATTCATGAATTAACTTTCATACGCACAAAGTCCCTTGAAAGTACAGAACTATTCGTAAACTTACCGTTTTGCTGAACCAATGAGTCAATTGACACGGACCGCGGAGCTACTTTAAAAGTGGTGGGGCTGACAAGTGACTCAAAGTGGTGGGGCTAAAAACACTTTTTTCTCAGTAACTCTTTATAATTTTTAAAAAAGTGGTAGGGCTATAGCACTACCAGCCCCTCCCCCTCCGCGGTCCCTGATTGGCGAGTAGCGGCATGATTAGCGTATTGATCGCCTGCAGACAACCTTTGAGTAACGTACCTCTAGCGTAGCTCTCGCGTACTCAGCGCAAACCTTGAATATGCTTAGCGTATAAACCATACGAAACTATTCAGTTCTGCCTCGCCGTATGCCACCGTATTTGAAACGTAAACAACCTATTTTTGTTACACATTTTTTTTCCTTTTGGATATTTGGGAATATTTGAAAGAATTCTAATTGAGCAAACTGTTACTTCTGTTGGCTGCAGTGTTAAGTTAAGTGCATATACTTTCTTTATGTGATTGGCTTATGCGACTAAAAGTTTTTGCTGAAGTTATCTCGCTATTTTCATTAGAAAATAAAGCAGGACTATTTTCCAATTTGCGATGTTTGCCGTGCCATTTCAGCTTTTATCTTTTTCCCTGCCTTATCTTTGAAGAAACATCCACTTCGGGCCAACGGCATCTGTTGTAGTTTCTGGTTTACGATCTGGTTGGTAGCGCTTTTACTTCTCATACTATCGGTGTAACGTTTAGCGGCTGCTCACTTTGATTCAGTTTATTCTTTTCTGCTTCTGAAATATGACAATAGACGCTTTTAAAAAATGGATACGCGACGATATGCCAAGACGCGAATGTCAAAACATAAGCTGTTTACCAAACAAGAACCGTTTCTATCTAACGCGCAGCAAGAACTGAACTCGCCAATGCAGAAAAGACAGTTTTTTCAAAACGATTTTTCCATTTGTTTTCCTTTAGACATTGTAAATACGATAACAAACAGGTACACGACTGAATTCTTTGTCACAGATTTTAATAACAACAATTTGAAGTAAAGAATCTGGTTTCCGGTACATTTCCATATTACATCTAAATCGCAGTTTGCGATGAGTTATAGACCCTATGCATAAATAGCGGCGATTTGAATAATCTTTTATTTACATTGAAATTAGCCCAACTAGCCTCGTTCTTGAGTTAAACTTTCAAAAGAATATGTTACCCAAAATGAGGTTAGTAAGGCTAATTTGAATGTAGACAAAAGAATATTTGAATTGCCGCCATTTATGCATAGGGTCTATTTAGCTGGGCTCGGTTGTTCAAAGCCTGATTAGTGCTAATCCTGGGTTAAATCCATAGGTTTTATTAAGAGTCGTTAATCCAGGATTAGTGCTAATCGGGCTTTGAACAACCAGATCCAGGTCCGTACAAGCTACAGACCGCTGACGGAAAACTCTTTCAGCAGCAAATGGCCACCGGTGCTCATATAATCTTTGTTTAACTAGTGACTGAAGCAGAAGCAATCAAAAACGGAAGCTGAAGAACGTTACGTTTCAGTGGAAGTCAAAACAACGTTGGCCGAAATGAAAGTCAGATTTGGCAGGGCAGAAGCCTCGTTTGCATGTTACTTTCAAAATAGATATAACTGTGATTGGCTGAAACTTCCACTTCCGCTTCTGTTCCGCCCGTTTTGCTCACACTGGGGCTGAAGAACGACAGACCACTTTCGAATTACGCTTCAGTTCCCGCGAACAATAACCTGAAGTGGAGGCTTTGTGCCAAGCTTTCATACATTTGCTGTATTTTCACGCACGAAGCCTCGACTTCAGGTTATTGTCCGCTGGAACTGAAGTGTATATTGATACAGTAGCATGAGACTGTCTTTGGAAAGAAAGGAGTACGGCAAAGGAAGAGTTCAATAAATAGGTAGCTTGTTTAACATAAAGCAGACAAAATGAACCAATGAAACAAGTAAAACTGAACAAGAGTGCAAAACACAGTGTTGAATCATATCCTACATTTAAGAGCACAATTTCAAACAAACAAAACAAAATATCCAAATATATTTGCTGAGGTGTACGAAAAAAGACTCAGCGAGTCTATTAATCTATACCAAGCATGACTTAAGAAATTAAACCGTCCTATAATTTCAGCACGAATTATACGCAAAATACCATCCCCTTTTTATAAGAATTACTGTTCAGATTATCTGCAAATACGCTGTGACCGCGTTTTCTTCATGCTGAAAAGTCCGAGTCCTACTGCATTCAGTTCTTAAAACAGCTTCTAAATTCGAAAAGGAATCTTCCACGAATAACTCTCAATGCTCGGGTAACTCTTGTTGTTCGAACAGAATATTCTCTTACTTGTTGCTAGGGTAACTCTTATTGTTCGAACAGAAAATTATCTCATTTTTTATAGGTAATCACAATTGTTTCACATGTTTAAAACACAATTTCTTCAATGAAATTTTCTTCGAATCGCTAAGTAATACAAAGTTAACTCTGCATGTTGCAATGGCTTGGAGACATCCGATATTTGTTAAATAAATATCATAATATATTGAAGTGGGCAATTCCCTAAATATCTCGTCGTAAATTCAAACTTATTCACCACATTAAATACAAAAACAGTTTACAAAGCGGTAATATAATCTGACGCTATTTATGACTTGTTCAACAAATCAGCAATTATCCAGTAGATATTACACATAATTGGTTTGATTTTAAGGTAGACAATAGCAGCATGTTCGCCTTAAAACATTAGTTCTTTTCATACGGGTGCTCCCTTCTTGTCACTGATTTCATCCTATTACAAGCACAATTCATTACAACAAGGATTTAGGAAAGTACATCACCCCCTGGTAGCAACAACGGTAAAGTCTAACCGGTGATTTTATGTTGACTAATTGTGCAACACTTAAATATATATTTTTCCCTAATTTATAGAGCAAAACTTGCAAATTTAACATAGTTTAAAAGGTAAATTATTAGTCTGAATACGAAGATTTCAAACTTATTTTGTAACAGAAAAATGAAATGTACACCTCTATTTTATGAAGAATTGTGTTCCGAAATATGCTTCTTGACATCTTCAATTGACAAAGATAATAGACACAATTTAAATAAAATTTTCTTTTATATAAAAAGGTTCTCTTTTGTCTGTTTGAAGTGTAAAAAAAAAAACACAAAATGTTACCACAGTAATTATTACCACCAGAATCGCGCTAAATTTCGCAATTTGTCACGGATTCACTACATCAGCTAAATATTATAGTAACCTCCGGTCACCAGTGCCTCGTGGTAGCCTATTAACCCTTTCAGCCCCAAACACCTCATACGATATATTGCTGAATTCTCCTAAACTGTCTTTATATTTTCCTTGTAAAAGGGTTGGGAGAAATTGCTTTTCATCTTAGATAAATTGCTGTGTATGATCGTTTGCTCTATTCTTATTACCTAACAACTTATTTTGCGTGGATAACGTAAGGAGAATACACATACTGACAAATTGGGGCCGAAAGGGTTAAGAGCATCTAGAGCATTTAGTTATTCGATAAATATATATTAACAGTACATACTCTTATTTGCTGTACAATATACGAGTATCACCAATTACACTGACTTTCACGTGTGTAACATGGAGACCAGTTGTGAACACTTCCCACTGCCTTGATGATCTTTTCATGATACAACCATAGTGTGATAACAAATTCTGCCAAGTCTTGCACTAGCTTTGTGCAGCTTCTCTTACCACACTATTGTGTTGTGCTTCAAATCAAACCAACACGTTCCAATGGTCTCCCAGTGCAACGGAAGTCCTCAGTGATCAAGGTCATTGAAACCATTAGTTGCTAGATGCGCACATACTCCATGGGTTGTTCCATTGGTCATTTCTTGGTACTTGCGTTTGAGGTCGTGTTCCACACTCATCCCATTACCATTGATAACTGTTGAGCAATTCATGTTCGACTGCTTGTGTTCCAACATCATGTGGTTTTGTGGCTTCAACCCAACGCAGGCCCTGGAGGAACAAAGAACAAACCAGTGAAATGACTGTGCAAACACGGCCAACACCTGTATCATAACTACCAGCAGTTTCTTGTCTCATTTCTATTCGTACATTCTAATTTGTTGTTTATACTTCACATTAAAGCTGGTTTGTCATGCACGTGTACAGTATAAGTAGGTTTCCTTCAAGTACCGTATGAAATACAAAGGTTCATTTTCACATTCGGGATCTTAGCTCCCATGAAATCAATTAACGCCTTTCATTCACATAGTTTCAAAACATTTTTGACCAGTTAGATGCAACAATTTTCAACCAATGGCATGACCTGACTCTTCAATACGCACGAATCAAGACTCCTCTATTTAAACTCCCATTCTCCACCACCCTCAGTCTACTCTGACGAATGGTCAAAACGTCAGCTATACAACAAACATTAATGGCAAAAACGTACCATATCAAACCTTGCTGATTAAAACCCAAATAACACAAAATCACTCAACAGTACCTAAATATATTTTCAATGCAGCTCCGCTGTTTAAACAAAGCATTGACGACAGGCGTGCCAGGGGGGACCATTGGAGCCTTCAACAGGAAACTCAGCAACGATAACACAGGGTGGAAGGACTGGAACTCTGTTTCCTCTCCAACCTTGAAGGATATTCTCTCACAAATCTCGCACAAAATCACTAGATCCAGGATGATTGGGGCTGCTAGCAGAGAGTCCTTCAATTGAAAGTTTGGACAAGAAAAGGTCAAAATGTCAACAATCTGTACAGTGCAATCAGGTAAAAGTAATCAATCTGCATGGTAGAGACCCTACCTACTACAGACACAGTGTCGGCTGACTGTTGGCCGTCCGTTAAGCAAGAATGCCGAATTTAAAGTGCTTTTCATACACTCTAGCCTTGAAAACAGAAATCAAATTCAAGAAAAGGAGCAGCAGGAACCTCGTGGAATGTCATCCTTTTACCCATGGATCCCCCCTCCTCCCACAATGCCCATGTCGATCAGTCTTACCAGGTCTCCCTTCCCTGCCCCACCTATCATATTAAATCTTACCTCACATGTATTGTGCATGACAATCGTGTTTTGCCCATGCATAAAGATCTCTGATACATACTCGTCCATTGCCCTCTTACTGTCACCAACATATGGCACATATTTGATTACCACACAGTGGTCAGGTTTCTCTCCTTTCTCGTATAAAATCCTGTTTGACTCCACCATATCATCCACAACATTGCTTTTAGAAATCTTTTGCAAAAAAAAATACACAAAATAGAATTATCAAAAAACTTATTGAATAGTTGAAAATAAAACATAAAAATCATCTATAGATAGCAAATTTTGTCACTTATTTTTGATATAAACTTAAAACACACATACTATGAAATTCTAAATATAAGCTCCACTCAAGTTTAAAGCCATAGGTGTTCCAAGTCCACGCTTTTCCCTGAGAAACAAAGACCTTTCCATATGTATACCACCTCCCCTATCATACACCTTTTTTTCACTGTTTGATCTCACTTATTTAAGGTCTTGTAAGAAACATATTAATTCAAAGAAAATTTACATGTACAAACATATTACCTCTTTGGACCTGAATTGCTTCGGAGCAGACAGATTTTTACCATCATTGTTACCCAAGTGGTTATAACTCACAATGGACACAGGCTGAAAGGACAAAAATAACTCCATGAGAGTAATTTCTATTCTAACTGACCAAATGTATGTACATAAAGATGGAATAATTACTACACAACATTAAGAGTTGCAAGCCACTAGCTTTAACAATTAATCGTGCACAGAATAAATAGGGTTGCATGGGAACAAATTAGATTAATATCTCACTGCCAAGAACAAGAACCAGCAGTATCGCACTTTGTCTCAATTCTTCAACTTAAAATGTTTCTTTTCCACGATTGTCACTCCTTGTATACTGGTCATGTTTACAAAAGCTGTAGTCTACCAGTCAGAGCTTACATCTGTGTGTGCAAGTTTTATTGTGCAGTTGGTAAGATCTGACTGATAACCAAGAGGTCTCAAGTTCAATCCCTGGCCTGGTCAAGGGTTAAACTTTTGGAGACCACGCCGTCTGTAGACAGGGGTGTCAAACTGTTGGGGTAATCTCTCAATGTTCTCTTGGGGGCCTTAGAAGAACCCACGTGCACTTGTCAAAAAGAGTTGGGTAATGCAGTATTGTGGTCATTTAACTGACGGCATAACTTATTTAATGTTTCAGACATAAATCATTGTAAACCACTGATAGTGGTCAAGCTACATGTACATGTAAGACCCTCAACCACTAAACCATGCATTTGTCGTTAAAAAGTGGCTGAAAAGCCCTGCAGGGAGCACCTGAAATATACTGTAACTGTAGCTGAAGTGAACCTCACTTTCATCAGAGTCTGTAGAGTACATACTGGGAAGATGTGTGAAAGTGGAAGGTCTCTACTGGTACAACTGTTGTACAAAGTACCTTCAGTCCAGAACTGACAAGGAAGTCTACAAGAACAGATTTCATTTTGGTCTGTCCAGACTTGAAGTCATCCCCTCCAATGAACACCTTGTGCTTTCCTGCAAGATCAATGACTCCTGGGACATTGGTGTTTTGCGGTGAGCCATTGATGAACGAACACTGCAACAAATACAGATAACAGTTAACATGTATAATGGCAACAATCACAGTTGCTCTCACAATTTTAAAAAAATGGCAATGGTGACACTCTTATTCTACCAGTTTGTAGTGGTGCATGTTTTAAAAACGATTTTTAATAGTAGAGAAAAAATAGTAGGTATAAGTACAAAACCTGCCCAAGGACCATATGCTTCAGTTAAGGGTACATGCAGTACACACAGTACATATAGTCAACAATATCCCCAGGCTTGACTTACTGAATTTCATGGGTGAACATTTGGTCTTAAGCAAAAACATCTAAGGAATCATGCTTTCCAGAGGTGGGTTTCGAATTCAGAGAGCTGAATTTTCAGTTTTTCTTGAGAAATCATAATGATATGGTCACTAGATTTTCCTCATCTAAAAGAAATAATTCCATCCTACAAGCATCAGAGTCAATCCAGGAGTTAATCTGGGCTCACAACCCACAGAAGCAGACACCTACATAAGCACTCATTTATACCCTACTAGTTTAACACAAGTACCACTTCACTTACACTGTCGTTCTACTCCAGAACCATAACCCAATGGAACTCCTTACCACTCAAACCCTTTAAACCTCAATTAGTAAACAATACCCGGGATCTGTACATCTTCAGTAATCAAAACATCCAGGGTTTTCCAGGGCTGTTTTACCAATTTTTCCAGGGCTTTTCCAGGGCTCTTGAAGCCCAGAATGAAAATAATAACATTCACAACGAATTGTTCAAAACAACATTTAATAGTTAAAGAAAAGTAATCACTGTAAAGCAACAATGTTATCCAAGTGTATCAATTCAATACTAAGCAGTGGTTTCTTCCACAAAATGAAGTTTTGAAATGATACAAAAAGATACAATCTTGATTCTTACTTGTATTGAAACCAATAAAATGCACCATTTTGTGAAGTTATTTTTTCAATAAAGTTTTGTGAGAGTTTCCAAGGCTTAATAAAAAAAATTCCAGGGCTTTTCTAGGGGTTTCCAGGGATTTCCAGGGTTTTAAAAATTTTCCAGGGTTTTCTGGATTTCCAGGGCCCATACGAACCCTGTATACCCAGTTCAGACATATAATGTATCTACTGTAATCCACTCCCCAGCTGTGAATCACTAATCTTGGCTTGTAATTCTGTAATCCTTTAATTATTTTTTTTGCATTACAAATTTGTAATTAAAAACACTTTAATTTCTTATTTTCCATCTTTGTATCACTCTGACCACCCAGCAAAAAGTAATCACATGAGCCTGGGTTGCCATATCGGTAAAATATACAATATTAAATAAAATAATAAATAAATAAGTAAATAAATAAAATAAATACCCATAATCATTGACAAAAGTAATTCCCCAATTCAATGATGTGGCGTTTTTAATGTTGGGCTCATTTGCAACATCTTCAACATTGAATTGGGGAGCAGGGATGCGAGGTGTTCCAGCAGTTTTGTAAATGATTGCAACCTTTAATTCACATGTATTCTTTTCTTATTACATACATGTATATAAATTTTTTAAATTATAATATACATACTTCTTATTAGCCAAGTGCGAGGTCCGTACGGCAAGTTATGGACTGAGTTTTTTCCTTCCTTTTATGGCCCAAGTGCGAAGCGCGCGAGCCATGAAAACAAGAAAGGAAAAAAACGAGGATCCATAACTTGCCGTACGGACCAAGCACACGAGGCTAATAAGATGTTTATTATATGGCTTTGTTGATTATTACAGTTTTGAAAAGGTGATCGAGTGCTAGAGGTCCGTACGGCTACTTACAGACCTGGAATTGACCAATCACAGCATGCGAAATCAGTCAGCCATATAATAAATACATGTATTTCAGTGACACACATATTGATACAAGTTTTACTCTCTAGAAAAAGCCCATCAGCAACAGAAAATTGAGACCGAGTTCTACTTGACTTTTTTTAGACAATTTAATTTGGCTCTGGCCATTATCAGTAGACTTACCCCCTCAAGGATACTAGCCACAGCAAACAGGGTGGATGGCGACACTTCACTCTTGTCCTTTCTGATTGATTCCAATAGATTCTCAGCAGTGTCATTCAGTCCAATACATACCTCACAGAAACGCTCTGTGTTGGCAGTCCACAGGATAATTATCTTTGCAAAAAATTAACACAACACAATGAATAATTTATTTGGAGTTGAGTTTATTGTTAAAATATCTTGTGATAAATTTTAAAAAGTATCACTAAATATAATCAATCTACCATGCATATATGTACATTTGTATA
>JAOBRH010423052.1:0-10880 GCA_027575125.1 Umimayanthus parasiticus | reverse complement strand
CATTTGTTTCATAAATTGTTGTATTTTTTTGTAGATGTGGTATTAAAAGGAAATACCACCTAAGTTCTCGAAGAATTGATGAATAATACCACTCAAGTATTTGATGAAAGCGAAAAATACCACTCGTGCTTTGCACTCAAATATGCATGGTATTATTCATTAATTCTTCTTGAACAGTGTTATTTCCTATACTAATAGTAGTAATTTAAAGGAGGGTGGCCATGCTTTTCCCTTACGCGCAAATGCACGTCAGAGATGCACAGTTTTGACAAAGGACGCACAAAAAAATTAAAGGAGTCCCCAACTCTGTCAGTGGGACCCCCCAAAAAGCCCGTGGAAGTCCCAAAGACTCTTGAATACAAAACCCTGGGGAAATCACTGGGTGGCATGTGACAGTTAAAAGCTGAGAAACTTGTTGCCCTCAATAAAATTTATAAATTTCAATTTAAAACACTTTGCGAACTGTTTATAGCAAGATTACATAATTGGGCAATCAAATAGTCTTCTAGACTGCTAAACAGTATCTTCATTCACATACCTAGCCAGCGCAGCTAGTGTTTCAGTTACTGGAGGAGGGAAAAAATAAATGGTAAGGGAATTTTTTCTTGCCATTTATTTTCCCTTCTCCAGTGACTGAAACGCCAGCTGTGCTGGCTATCACCAACCGCACTAGCTCACTCTGGCAAAAGAAGATGATGTTTTGCAGTCAACAACACGTTAACGTACCAACATATCTTACAAATGTACAGCAGTGTCCATAAAGGACAAAACAAGGGAGCCAGATTACAGGTAAGGAGGACAGTCTATAATTACTTCGCCAAAGGAACATGTACTATAGTGCATACACAAACACACACACAGCACATTATGCTGTAGATGGCACATCTGAGGAAAAACAGATTAATTTCAATACCTATTTTATAAAGCCTTTTAAAATGGTTGCATATCTCTAAACTGTAAAACATTTACAAGTGCTCCACAAGTTGTTGAGCATTCGAGAAGTATCTTCAGACCAATCCAGGAAACTACACACACACCCACCCCTCCCATAAACCAAAAGATAGGCCTAACCTCAACCTTGCCTCTAACTCTAACCTAGGGGGGGGTGGGTGGAAGATTCCCCAGAAACCTCATTTGATCCACATCTTCTCAAATTCCTCTTATTATATATTATGTGCAACATCAGATTATTGACCACAGTTGATTGGCATTTACATGTACAGCTGTTTTAAAGGGACTAATGATTAGTATCTGTCCAATACATACTTGAGCAGGTCCACAATCTCACCCCTGGTGAGTGCCACCAACAAAGGAGTCCCAAGGCATGCAGGCACCAAATAGAGCAGGGCTGGCTGGGCAGCTTTAAAGACGTGCATCACAAGGACTGTGGTCAGGAGGCCCAGAAAGTAGGCGATGAAGCAGGTATAGAAATACAGATTGGACTGTTTGCCACTTCTTTTGCTGTATAATGAGATTACAACGTAAGCTTAGTATTTAGTTCAGTTCAGTTTATTTGTTTGAGCACATGCAACATGCACAGGGTTCTCCCAAGTGCGGCATAGTAGGAGGAGATAAAATTGAAGTAGGGGGAAAAATTGGAGCATCTAGGGGGGTCCGGGAAATTTTGAAAATCTGCAACACTTATAACTGCATATCCTGCATTTATAACTGCATATCCTGTATTTATAACTGCATATCCTGCATTTTCAGAGCACTTTAGTGGACAAAAAAAATCTAAATTAGTTTCTCAAACAGCCTTATTCCATTATTCTTACTTCATAATTCTCAGTAATATTACAAGGCCAACAAAATCAATATTTTGGCAAGCCATTATAGATGAAAAGTTACAGAACTGCAGAAAAGACAGTTTGTCATTTGGATTCTATCCTAATCCATCAGTTTTTCTCAACCACCACTATGTCTATTCAAATAAAATAAAATTGAACAGCACAAAAACCAAGTGCTGAAAACAAACATCAACGACAAAAATAGAGTTGAACATGAACATTTGAAGAGGCATCTCAATGTCACAGACTTTCTTCTCCCGTTTTAGCGGGAAACCTCCCGTCTTTAGGGATAGTTTATGTCCTCTCGTTTTTGCTTCAAAACCTCCCGTTTTTTGTTTTCTTCAGAAAAGAGTCAAATTTGTTATACTTATTCTCTGAAATCGAGTAAAAATTCAACTTCAAATGCCAGTTTGTTGAAGCAACTATTTAAAGTAACCTGAAAGAACTCTAAAAGTTCAAGACGGGTTATGTTCATTGCGGACTTACAAATGAGCAAACGTGATCGCAATATAGCAGAAAATTCGTCATGTTGAGCTAAAACATCACAAACTTTGAGACAAAAAGCTACAGACACCCCTTGAGAACCAAAAGCACGAGAACTTGTACAACCTCCTGTTCTTTTGTCTCTGAAGGTTGGAATCTCTGATGTCAATGTTATCTTTTGCATCACAAGGAGCATGCAAGGCATTGTATTTCATGTACAGTTTCCTCTTCCAAAAATATACAACAGCATGCACAGCCTTGGAGGAATATAAAAGCAATTTAAAATGCTGTTGTTTCCACACTTCATCGCCACCTTCGTGGTTAAGACGCCATGTTTGTTACCCAGTGACTGTGTTCAAAGCGGCCAAGCAGTTTCAAACCCATGCAGTCTCTTCTCGGGTACCCTGCTCGTCGCATCGACGGGAATGCATGCGAAAACATTGTGGTTCTGTACGTTCGTTTTTTAATTACAGAAAGCAATCGATGTCAGCTACAAAACTGAGATAGAAGCCAACAAAATGTTCGTTTGCCTCACAAAATATGAAAGCTATTTTGCCTTTTTGTTTCTATAGTAGATATATTTAAAATGTTGTACCAAAAAAAAAATAGATCCAAAATTTGTAGCTGGCGTGATATGCTTCAGTACACAGAGAAAATCGCCAGTTGCCGGCCCTTCTGGAAAACCCTGCATGCACAAAGCCCAAAAGAAACCAACAGATCTTATGAAATTTGGGCTTCCTCATATTTGAAATTACAGCAGTGTAGTGGCTTAAAATTTAAGACTTCAGCTGTATTAGGCCAAACAAAAAAATATGTGTGTTTCCAGTTACCGATTGTCCCTCAGTTTAGGTCACCAACCCTGATTTTTTTATTGTCACTTTTGTATTTTTACAATTGATTTTCTCTTGCAGAAAAATGTTTTCAGTTTCAAGTCCATTTTTGTTGCAACTTATATATATTAAAACTAACTTTACTAAAAGTGTTTTTGTAATGTTTGTGTGCTGCAGACAACACATCAGCTGAGATCAAACTGTTAACAAATGAAAATGAAGGAGCAATGGGCCGTGACACCATGTGACAAGACTGTAAAATGTACATATACCAGTTCTGCTTTTGTAAAAAGTACTTCAGGCAAATAAAATTATTTCAAAAAATAAAAAAATAATCCTACCTACATGTACCCTAATTTAAGAAGCATGTAATCGGAAACACACATAATTTAATTTTTGTTTGGCCTTACCTATAATGGCAAACTATCTGGTGCTGTATTTGTATATTTAAGGTAATACATACAGTATAATGAATGACTATATTATTTACTACTAATGATCTGTTGTGTTTTTTAAATAAATTATAATTTTATTAAAACATTGCCTTACTGTACCTGCGATCATACCGGAGGAGCAGAGCAATGAATATTCCTGGGGGAGAGCAACAAAAGAAAGTCAAAAGCTGACAATCTCTATTCCAACAACCACTTGGAAACCTGCTCACTGACAAATGTATAAAGGCAACCCCACTTCCTGTCATCTTGAAACAACCAACAAATCATCGACATACCAGTAACAAAGGCTAGTGATGGGTCTCAACATTAACATAAACTGAACCCAGGGGCAAAATTGTTAGACAAGGTTCATTTTAGGAGCAAATGTGTGAACACAGGTCTGCAGTAGTTTTCAAACTCACCAAGAGTTTTGCTAAATTATTATTATACCAGAACTGTAGTGTAAACTACTTCAAAAATCACTATTACATGTTAATCATTACAATTCATATTTGGAAAGCAAATATTACCGTAACTAAATTTAAGGTGGCTTGAAATAGTTTCTTGGTGCGCGTGGCCTGGGTCGCTGATTGCGCGTGCTCGCGCGAGCACACCAGGCTCACGCAGGTGCAAATTTAGCGATCTTGTACCCTCCAAAATTTTGCAAAATTTATATTTCGATCAAAAATATCTCGGAAAGTTGACGGTGAAAATTTGTAAAATTTTGCACGGTGGCAAAGAACGGACAGAAATTTCTGTTCTGATCGAAAGAAAAGATTCTGTAAGAAGCAAACAGAATGAACGAGAAAATCGCATAATTTGAAATTTCTCTGAATTATTCTGACAGATTTTTTTAAATATTGGCGGTTTGGTAGGTTTTAATGTTCAAAACAATTTTTGAAAATTTGAAAAAAATTCACTGTATAGATTTTACGGAAAGTAGGTTTTTCTGATTTTAAGGTGGTTGATAAGAACTGTTGCTACATTACCATAGTAACATTTCATGTCTCCAAAATATCAAAAATAAAATGAGAAGGAAATGTGCAATTACTTGATGGTCATGTTGCTACCATAAAAGCAGTAATAATATAAATAAATGTAAACCGTTTTCTTGTGAAAAAAATCTCAAAAACTATTTCAAGCCACCTTAAAGTTCTGCAATTGGCAACTGCTTACTACTGTACTAGTACTCGAGTCACACTCAGCTGCACACACATGTATTTACCTTTGTTAGAATATAGCAAAAATGCTCCCAAAAGCAAGATTTTAGGAGCAACTAGGAAAATCTCAGGGCAAAATGTCTCCATAGCTTTGTTGTAGACTCGGTCACTGCTGTCTCTGAAATCTGATGAGTTGTCTGGAACTTATATTTTTGTTACAAGTGTCTCTGAGAATGAGCCTTTGTGTCTGAAAACATTGAGATTACTCTTTTGAAATATTTTATCGTGTTTTTTTTAACATTTTATCTCAACAGAATTTATGACATGCCTGGTTATAGTGTTTAGGCTTTATCAACTGTAGTTACCATAGGTGGTGTACTGATCTTGAAAACACTAATCAATGTAATTTACTGAAATCTGACTCAGTGCAATTTCTTTTATTCTGGCAGTAAGATAACAAGTCCTTTTCATTCCATAAAGTGAATATTAAGTAATTTCTTGATTTCTTAGTCTTCACAGCTCCATGCTCTCACTTTCCTCATTCCAAAACAACAACAACAGCAACAACATATTTATTCCCTATCGATTTTATTACAAAACTTTTACAGCTTTATATAATAAAAAGAAGAGTAGGGGGTTCCAGCCACCCCAAATATATAACCATATGGGCTAAAATACCAGTTGGCCAGTATTTTATTTTTGAAAAAAAAAACCCTGCAGGTAGTAAAGTCTTGAGTATGGACAAACCTGGAATAACAATATCGCCAAGTCCCAACATGGCAAAGTTCTTAGCTGCTAGCCCTTTCTCCAGCAGATCCATGGGAAAGATCACTAAGAAAACAAAACATGAAATGTCAGGTTTATCTGTAGGTTTTTATTGCTGTTTTTAACTCTTTCAACTCCAGCACATTTATCAACATCCATCTTCTCCTTACAACATCAATACAAAATCAGTTGTTTTGTTGTGAGAATATGGGAATTGATCACACACTGCAAACTATCCAACATGTAAAGCTAAATTCTCCCAAACAGTTTAAAAGGAAACCATGGATACCATTTAGGAGAACTTAACAACACATCATTTGTCGTGTTTGGGCCTGTAAGGTAATCAAGTATTTGAATTTTGGCACGTGCTTTTCCTGCGAAATGTGTTTTAGCTTACAGTAGATCATGTTCACACAGTAAGTACTTTTTACAAATCTAATTTAACTATTTACTTATTTGTTATTATTATTATTTTTATTATTATTAAATCATTATTATTATTATTTGTAATGTTAACAGTTTTGGTATTGATCAGCTGACTCTCTCCCACTTACAACAAAGACTAGACCATAACATAACACTAACATTCAGGTAGCACAACACAACACTAAGATGTACTCACATTTGATTGGGGCTTCAAAGGACTTGGCAACAGTCACCATGACATCTGTGCCAAACACCTTGGGGGGAAACAAGAGGTTTCTTAAATTCAAATGAAATCAAAATGGCATGTGATCTACAGGTAGCAAAATTAATGGTACCCTAAACTTTTGAAGTGTCTGCAAAATTCGGCCCTTGTTGGAATGCTTGCACACAGATCTCAGCAGTGCTCACAGTGTTTGGATCGAATGCTCCTTTCTAAGATGTTTATTTTTCGCAGTTCCTCAAAAGCAAAAGTGATCACACTTGCCAAAGAAATGTTCATACCATACATGTACCAGGCCAGTACTTGCATTTCCCATCTGCTAATTGAATCCAGATGAGGCATGGTATCGATAAAAAACAACGATGTCAGAAAAGGGTTATGCCTACCATTTTCCCTGTGAGATTATACCATGTGACTTGTTTTAAAAAACGAGAATATACATGTGCCTGAATAATATTTAGTACTTGGGTTATAAATAAAATTTAGAATAAAAATTAGTATCTAGCTAAGGAAAACAAAGCTGAGTTGACTATTGCTCATAGAAAACAATAGCAGAATTAATGTTCAACATGATTGTTCCTTAAGTTTTAATATTCTGCGCTTTACTGAATGATGTAGTTTTTAAAAATATATATATTTCAAGTAAATTACATCAAACTACAATTAATGTGCTCGACAAATTTATAATCACTGCTACTCGCTCATACAAAAATGCACCAATGCACATTGTCACATATCAACATCATTGAGAAAACTAATCAGTTTGAGGGATTTGCAATACAAAATATAATAATAAATTTATACTAGTAAATAAATATATGAGCATGTACAGGTACCTACCCAAAATATGTCATAGACAAACAGCCCACCCAACAGAATGCAGCCAGTAGATACACTGTTGAGGTGTAGTAGTTCCACCCCATTCAGGGAGAATGCAAGACCAAATATATTGTTGGCAATCCAGTGCTGGAGAAATAAAGAATTACAGCACAGTTGAATTTTAACAGCCAAAAACAATTTAACTTGCACAAGCTTTTGCTAGAAACAACTGTAAATATTCTACAGTTCTTCTCACCAGAATACCATAGTACAACTAACCTTTTTCAAGAGGTACCAAACACCAAACAGTAAAGATACTGCCAGGCACAACAGATCAATACGGTCAAATTCATAGTTCATGGCCTCTGAAGCATAAAGCAAAAAGCAACTCTGTTAATAAATCTTAAAACAAAAGATGAACTACTGGTAGTTTTTAAGTTGTTATACATTTTCAACCATTTATATATAGGACAGGCACACTCTCTTGATATCTTTAGATACCCAAGCCCCATGCAAGCTAGAGTAAGAAAATGCCAACATCTGCCCAACCTAGATTGACACTATGGAGAGGGATGGGAGGGGGGAGGGGGGTTAACTCAAAATGCAAAAATTAATATCTCAAAATTTTAACTTCTTTTGGTTTATTTTGCATAGCTTGTAGTTGGAAGTTATTCAATCAAATCTCTGTGTGCTGCTTACAATATACTAAAAACATGTCAGATCAACTTCCAAAACTAGGCCGTCACCAATCTGGACTCGTGCTTGACTGGTTGCACACCACAAACTTGGCAAAAACTTACTGTTTTAACATAATTCTGGCCACAATTTTGAGCATCATGCTATTAAAACAGATAGCCAACTGGTGTTTTTTACATAAACTGTCTCACATTTAATTACAGTATTTATCTGAACAAGTGCCCCCCCCCTTTCAAATTAGCACCCACTTCATATAAGCGAAGGTATGATGTTACTTTTATCACTGGTTGAAGATCACGTTAATTAATTTACAAACCTTCTTTCTTATCTCCTTTTCCCTCTGTTAATATAAAATGATAATCTTGGTTTGGAAATGCCGAAGGAAGAATAAGCTCCACGTTAGGCCTGTTGGTAGTACAAATTCATGACTCACAGCTATAATTATATTTGGTTTGACAGCAAAACTTTATACCTATCTACTGTACTTGTATGGACATGTAGTGCCTCGCCATGAGATATGGCTTCACTTTTTAATGGTCCTTGTTCAAACAATGCAAAAATTTCAAAATAAGCCCTGTCCCCAAAACAAATACCAAAGGATGGCCTGAAGTCACTGACAACTGAAACTAAATACAAAAATTGTACAAATTGAAACAGTCTTGAGACAACCTTTCAAGAATATATGAATATGAATACTTTTATTCAACAAAAATATATCAAGTTATCTAATTCTTTGTGTGTCTATATGTAGAGATCTTAAAAAACAACAGCAAAACTCACCTCAGAAGATGTGTCAGGGCCAGAACACCAAGGAAAAAGAAATACCCAGTCAGAAGCAAGTTGATGTATTCTTTGCTAAATATCTGCAGGTAGTCAAAACATATGTTTTTCAGATTTTATCACAAATTATAAAACAAGTACAATGTATTATGATACATGTATGTACTTGTCAGTGGCTACTGGACCTCCACACAAGCACATCATTTAGGAAAATCAAATACTCACTTTGAAGAATATATACAACCCCAGCAGAGTACAGCTAGCGATGATAGGGAACATCGCAGCATCTTTGTGGCTCATTCTCTCTGGCTTTTCGCCATTTTTCTGAAAGTGAAACATAAATAATCAGGTTATCAGTCTAAGCTTCTCTATAATAATTACAATGATTATTAAAGTACTCCACTTTGTCAAATGCTGTATGTGTATGGAGAATGTACAACCATCCTGCTTTAGGCAGGATTATCCTGATTTTGCATCTCGAATCTCGATTCATGTGCTGTTCAGATAGGAACAATCTGGAGTTTGAAGATTTGCTTCTACGAACAATGAGCCATGGAATATATATCTATCAGTTTGGGGGAGTCATAAAATCGATTTGGTACTGCTTAACGTCCATTTGATGTTGATGGGAGAGGGTTCAGTGAGTTGCCAGTGGACGTTAAGGAAAAACACTCCAAAATAGTGGTATTTTATTTAGTAAAATCCTTAACCGGGAGGTTGGAGACCAGCAAATTTCTTGACGGTAAGAAATTCTTTACTTTCTTCAAAAATTTTCGCCAGTGTTCATATTTGTGACGATCAGATCTCCCAGAAAGCTGCAGATCATGTGCCATGAAATACTTCAAGTCCCAAATTTTATTAGGTACTAAGTTATAAAAATTTATAAAAAGCAAAATGAAACAATATTGCACTTTGAGGGTGGGGGGGGAGAGCCTTTAATGTCCAATGGTCATGAAGCACCCCTTTACCCAATGATCGATATGGCATCACTAGACTTGTCACCTGTAGTGTGGGCAAACCACATCAAAAAAGTGATGCTGAACCATTTCCTTCAATCTCATGACAAAATTGTGAAAGAAAACAAAGACCTTCAAATTTCATTTATTACAAGTGAATTCATCAACAGACATCGTAGCCGCCTATATGTTTTCACTTCCGCTGTCCTCCCCATCAGTACAGTGCATGTGATTTGCAACGAGAACAAAGTTTAATACTGGCAATAAACGATCGTCGATACAGACTAGACGCAACTCATATTCACCCTTATATTGATCTAATAAACGAAAAACCGAATGTAATTGTGATTAAATGATTGAATGGACAGTACGAAATTACTTTTGGGATGATGCATTTGATAAATTTGACAGCTTTATATCGGTAAGATGTGGGTTGAACGATGAATCATCAGTTTCGCCGATTCAAAAACTTTCTTCATTTTGATCAGTTTTTATAGATTTAAACACACCAAAAAACTCAGTGTGGATCAAAAGCATGATCAGGAAGCGAGGAAGAAGCTAAGGGAAGGAAAGAGTCACTAGATTATTTAGAAAATTGCGAAAATAATCGATCGCTTTACTTTACCTTCTGTTCCATGAGACACTTTACTGAGCGGAAAGAACCAAAAAAGATGGGTACTAAAGCCATGATAATCAGGCTAGAATATGCTGTAACCAATCCTTGCGGCGTGGCCGCTGCTCTTCCTGTCATATTTTTGGCTGTTTCATTGACTGTGGCTGTTATATTTGCCAATGTTTCATTCACCACCGTGTCCGCCATCTTGCTAAGACTGTCTCAGATGTTCTTTTGTCCAAATGGTCCGGCTATCCCAGAATGCACCACGCTCTTGCACCTGCTTCCAATGAAGAAACTACACGTCCGCAATGCGAAAGAGTTGAAACTTGCATTTACTTTCTTTTAAAAGGTTTTTTTTTCAAAAAGTAAAATACGTTTACCGATGCCTCCTCTCTTTAAAGATTCTTATGATTATAAAAAACATAATTATATCTTCCATTCAGCAACTGCGCAACAACGCGGATAATCTTCTTTCTTTGGCCAACAGATTTACCGTCATAAAAGGAATAAAATCTGCAAATAGCAATTTTCGAGCAGTGTTAAAAGCGGAAACCTTTACTGATCGAAACGAAACAAACGGTTGGCTTTTTATAACAATGGGATATAATTAGAAATGACAACAAACAATAACCCATACTCACTCTTCAAATCTGATCTACAGACACCTCCCGTTTCAGATGCACCTCTTTCTTCCTAAGGACTATACCAGAATGGAACTCGCTACTCTTAACTCAGTACGCAGTATTATCCCCCCCCCGGGGGGGGGGGGTACTTCGGGGTAAAATGGATAGAGATGACCGTCGGAAATCCTAAAAAACTACCCTAAAAAATATCAAGCCATAAAATTTGCGCACCCCAAAGGATACCTCCTGGTCAAAAATTTACCTAAAAAATACCAATAAACCGGT
>JAOBRH010422941.1:0-10880 GCA_027575125.1 Umimayanthus parasiticus | reverse complement strand
CCATATCCATGCATAGTCTTGCTGCAACAGTTCTCTCATAGGCTTAGACTTCTCAGCTAAGTGATTGGTAAACTTACACAGCTGGTTCACCATTCCAAGGAACAATCTGACTTCTGTGTATTTGTCGGTAGGGACAAATCTGTAATTGCTGCTATCTTCTCAGGACAACCATTGGGGCACACCATTCGGTAGGCTCATCTACAGGGCTAATAACTCCATTCTCAGGATGACCATTGGGGCACACCATTCGGTAAGCTCATCTACAGGGCTAATAACTCCATTCTCTAGCATCCTCTCAATTTATGCTTTGGTTGAATTTGATAGAGTGGCATAGGAACTTTTCTTGGCACTGCTAGTGAAAATGGCTTTGCATCATCTGTGAGCTTAATTATGTACTCATCCTCCATTTTGCCAAATCCAACTTGAATAGCTCAGGATATTTTGCCATCACACTGCCCTTATACTCATTGCTTTCAACAATCTGAACTCTGGTGATGAGTTGCAATTTCTCTGCTGCTTGTCTGCTTAGAAGAGGTGTCTCCAGGCCTTTGATCACGTAAGCATCTTCATGAATTTCAGTTTTGTCAACTTTTAAATGTGCTGAGAATTTTCGCACCTAGCCCATCTTGTACCCTAAACTACAAACCACTAGTCCAGGCTCAGATGTCATTTGGGATGTAAGACAATCTTTATTTGCTACACTTACTATTCTAATTTACAATCGTAGATTTATCAAACCTCTATCTTATGTAACAATTATCGGTGTTACATGTTTTCACAAACATTTCCCCTAGAATAAGATTGTCTGTTATGAATACAGTACAAACAAAAGAAAAGTTGAACTACAAACCTTCCCAGGAGGGAGGGTGGGAAAGAAACGTGCTTGAGCTATGTGCTATTGCCTTTGATGCCAGCAAAAGATTGTGTGTGTGGAAGTTAAAGCTGACCGAATAAATACCACATGAGTACGTGCTAGTATGTATATGCGTGGGTTAGGATGCCCCTTCCCAGTTGTGTCAGAAACACACCTATCCAAAGTTCGGTCTAGTTTAAACTTCCCTTTCCGCTAGGAAATAGTTGTCGTGCTATGTCATGCATCCCAAGGTGATCAAGTGCCCTGGTTAATAATTTAGAATAGCATCACTTCCTTAGAACTGATGCTTACCAAAACCACAATGAGAAAGAGCTCCCACAGCCTGTTCCTCAAATTGCAAAATTGGGTGGGTACACATAGCAAAATTTGAACTTTGTTGGAGGCCCAAATTTCGTGAAGTTTCGATTAAGAGAGAAGCAGTCATGCCTTCTAGCATGATCTGCAGCAAATGTTCAGCCTTGCTATTAAACAATGCACTAGCCATCTGAGGAAGGAAGTAAAAAAAAATATGCCAGCATCCCGTTAACTCTGTCTAGCCGGGGAAGGGTTGATTTGATGTTGTCGCCAGCAATGGCTGCCTTAACATATAAAATTTGTAGCCTTAGAAGACATTTGGGGTACATTCCAAATTAGTTATTTTAGGTGATGATGATATGTATCAGCAGTAGCTATTTATGTTTTCTTATCTGACCATTTTGTAAAAACTGTAAGCAAAAATGATACATGTGCAATGTTGTCATGGCAATAGTAGCATGTATATATGAAAAATGATGACATCACAGGTTATACAGGTCATGTGTTTAATTGGTCAGTTAATTAATCGTAACAATTTACACATTAGTCAAAACTTAAGTATTTTCATTGTAGTTTAGTCGAATCGCTGCATGGAACATAAAATGAAAATGACAAATTATTGGCCGGTCTATATATGGACAAGTTGATGACATCACTACTACACCATACCATAGTCATATTATTTTCTGAACCATCACAAAGTGTCTCTGTGCCTTTTTCATTAAAATATATCTGAGTATACTGGTTTCCCTTTGATAATTTCAGAGGCAAACGTCAAAAAATCAAATGTGGTGATGTCATCATGACATCACATGCCCTAATTGCAAATTGATACAACAATTGTGTAGAGCTTACGTCACTTGTTAATTGACCCACATTTCAAATGTTTTGGATGAACAATAAGAAAGTTACGGTGGTGGGTTAAATCAACCCCCCCCCCACCCAGGCTGTGAGACCTCCAAATTAAGAAAACCCAGGCTAGATAGGATTAAGTAGCACATTCTTAGTGTCTTATATTAGCTTCCAAAGCCATCACAGTCCATGCAGTCAATCCCCAGTTTTACTTCAAAGTGTGGTGTTAACTGTTTCAAGTATTGAATTTGGTCATGTAAAACTTCACGCCACATTCTAAATTGTTTTATGTCTAGACCAATAATCTGACCAAAGCTGTGACAACAGATGAGAATTCCACCATGAGTTGAGACTGGAGACATGAAAATTTATCAGTTCACGTGCAACTACACACCATACATAGCGACTGAAAACAAGAGGAGGATTATCTTCTCTTGCAAAATACAAATTATTTTGCAATCAGTTTGCCAGCCAAGTGAAGCGAACTTGCGTGGTCAACACAGTGCATCACTATTTAAAAAAAAGTAAAAAATAAAATAAAATATTAAATCTGACTGACTGACCCTAATGTTTTCAGGGTGTGACCTGAACAACCACAGATATTATTTTGGTTGGCCTAAATAAGCAAATATTAAACAAAAAAAAGTAAATAATTTTTTCTGAACTAGTACTACATGTATACTCCAGTAAATGTTATAAAATTTTTACTTGGCATATAAGCCTGCATGTTGTGGGCAATATTCCAATTTTATATGATCTGTGCATGGTTGTTCGAAATTGGGTTAGTGCTAACCCTGAGGGTTAAAACTTTAACCCACGATTGAATTTACTTCTTTATAGATCAACTGATTTGGGCTGACATTTTAGGGTTACATGTATGTAACTGGGTTTCCTTAGAGTGTTTCAGTAATACTATATAAAAACTGGTATTCGTGTTCTAAAATAAAAAAAACCCTGGGTTAAATTTAACCCTCTTTCAAACAACTGGGTTCTGATCATCCATAAGTGGTATGTAATAATTTAATTAGACTCTAATTGTTTCCTGTTTTAGTCCCAGGACCATTTCCAACCACGAGTGCATGGATTTGAAGTTGGTATGAAGCTAGAAGCAATTCACCCACTCCGTCCATCAGTCATCTGTGCTGCAACTGTAACTAAGAGCCTTGGTCCATACTACTTTGCTGTAACCACGGACTATACATGTATCCCTGATATACCAACGATTACATTCTGTTGCCACAGCGACTCACCTGGGATATTTGCACCAGGATGGAGCGACCGTAATGGGGTGGATTTTACAGTTCCTTCAAGTATGTGTGAACATTTTCATGTATTTTATTGGTATATATTTGTGCATGGTCTTACTCTATACAATTACACTACATACTTGTACACATGTTACCAGGGGGTTCCAGTGTCACTTGTCAAAACTTCAAAAGTGGTCCAAAAAGTGGTTGCATACAACTATTAATTACTGTTTAAGTTGGTTGCCCAATGGGGATGCTGCTGTATTTGTAACAGTTGATACCATTTCGAGCAACAGTCTAATAGCTGTCATTTTCATGAAGAAGATGAAGTCTGGATCGCAGAAATACAGTTGACCCTGACCCTAACCTTATTACCCTAATCTAAATAGGAAAAAGAAAACAAAAGCTATTAGAATAGAAAAAAAAAAGAGTTATACTGTGTTTTGAACCCATGACTGCTAGCATTCTAGTGATACATGTATATATGTACACCTCCACTAGCTATGCTAACAACCTCAATCAGTGATGTCCACATTCTTTTTACTGTAAATATATTACAAATGTCATCAACTGTTGCCGAAAATGCATCATTACTGTTATAGATGGCATCAACTGTTTACAAAAGGGAAGTTAGAATAGGCTAGCAGGGTTTTCATTAATGCAAGATATTGCGTATTTTATGCAAAAAAATAATTTGGGATGCAAAAAATAAAATGCAGTGTGTTGCTGAGACGTAGAAGCTCGCGGGGATTGACAGGACATTACAGTGTAAAATAAACTTTTTGATAACAGAAAGATTGTTGAGGCACGTGCAATGATGAAAGAGGAATACTGGAACCGAGGTAGAGAATCAAAATTGCGGAGACTCATGCAGTCATGCACGAAGAGAAAAACAAATGCAGCAAGGAAGACAGAACAAATACCTGACAACTCATTGGTGCTGGGGCATCTTTTTTCCCTTGATTTGGTGGGACCCCTTAAAATTTGTTTGGGACCCCTAATTAATAAATGAAGGGGTTCCTGGGACTCCTCTTGAACATTTCTACTGAAAACCCTGGCTAGACTAGCAGCCAGAGAGTACAACAACACATTTTCAGCAGTTTAGCACCCTCCCTTTCTCCCTCACTGGTGGCCCATCACTCACTCTCATGCAATATCTTAATCTTGCTGCTCCCTTCATTGTACCCTGCTAGCTAATGTAGCTATTGCAGGTTCCGTAACTAAAGGTAATCTATGGGTCCAGTTAGTTGTGTAATATTTTGGGAATTGTGGTAATCCTCTTTGCATTAATTTTAAAACACTTGCAGATTATACCAAGAAAACATTCTTGTGGGATAAGTATCTTACTCTGTGTAGGGCTCAGGCAGCCCCCTCACAGTTGTTCAAGGTAAGGTTATAAACTGGTTTACTGGCATTGTGGTTACACACTAATTCCTTGAAATACCAGTCTGCAAAGAATTAGTCCAAAGAGTTATTCCACCTATACTGGACTGTTTAAGCAGTGTACTTTTTAAAAAAAATAATGAAATTATGACAGGTGTGTGTGACTGTGTGTGCATATGCATTATAACCTCTGAACTTTTCTCATTTTTTGTAGACCAGATAAATTGGTGTGTTCAGTGCATTGCATTGCTTAGTGTTTATGATATTTGCTATAAATGTTGTCAGACACATGTTTTAATATCAGGCATTGAAGTCCTGACTGTGTGATTATACTGTACATGTACACCACTTCAAGAATTATGTGGCCGAATATTAGAAAGTGAGCTAGATAATTAAAGATATTACCACTGTCTGTTAATCTACATCTACATTAATCATGGCAATTTCAAAATAAAGAAATTGTTAGGTGTTTTTCAAAAAAACATTTTCTATGGGCTATTTTGTATTTTAACACTAATTAAGGTCTGTTCTGGGCCACACTAATTAAGTTCAGTATTTACAATTGTAATAATAAAGAAAGAAAGTTCGCAAAACATTATTAGGCTTCTTGGTCTGTTTTAGTTGGTTTTCAGGTGTATTAATTTCTAGTACTGATCGAGTTTAAAGGACCCATAAACTCAAGGTAACCAAGCTTTAGCGACAATTGATATTGTTCATTTAAAATTTGCTAAAATTACTTAAGCTTGCATGGATCGAAATCAGGAAAACATATTTTTCTCATTTGTTTTTCCATTTTCTTTAAATCTGTTGCAGAATAAAACTGTAGATCAATTAACATAAAGTTGTAACCTGTGAAATTTATTAAGTAACAAAAGGTTAGGAATTTGTGGTAATTTTCAAAGTTCATTAGTCGTTGTATCCATATCTACATCTATTGTTTACTCTGCGAAGGCCTGTTCAACATTGCAACAACCTTAACACACACATTGAAATGCTTTCAATTTTTACCTTCAATTTGTACAGAAAGTTAAGTTATGCCGGTTCAAAACGGGTATGAAATTGGAGGCTGTTGACCTTGAACATCCGTTCACTGTGAGAGTGGCAACTGTGACAGAGGTCATGGGAAGACTGGTGCAGCTGTTCTTCGACGGTCAGTCAAGATTCCAGTTTCTGGATGTAGAGGCTCCTGATATTTATCCAGTGGGGTGGTGTCAAAGAACAGGGCATCCTCTCGAGACACCATTTGGAACCAGTAAGTTGAAAATCACTTTACCTCACTAAAGTTGTTCCTCTAGTCTTAATTAATAGCCCAATGGTCATTAACACCTTACAGATCTATGGCTAACTCTGACTTAGGTGGATGGTCTCCCTGAACATCCCCGTAAGTTTGTTTAGTGACTAGAGTGGCACTGACGTATCTTGAAGGAAAAAGTTTTAGAACAAGTACTTTTGTTGTTATTGATTTAGACTGCAAAGTTCAAATGAAAATTAATTGGTTTGGAAGAACTCTCAGATTCAAATCAATGGATAAAGTTGTAGTTAAATTGATCTAATTCTGAGAAACATTGACAGTTGTCAGCTGATATGGAACTGACAATAAATAGTATCGATTCTATAGTAGTCCATTTTGATATGTTTTGTAGAGGTCCAGACAGTGTACATGTACTATTATTCATACAGACTTTATAACTATTAGTTTTTGAAATTTTTGTACAAAAGTTTCATATTATTACCTTTTATTTGCTTGATATATTAATATTAATATAGATTAGTTCAAATAGAGAGAAAAAACATTGTTGTCCAGCAAACAGCAAACTAGTCAGTTCAATACACTATTCAAATGGCACAAAACTCACTGAGTAGAATTTCGATGAGCACTGTCGATCTAGATCGTCATCATTCAGCTTCCCAAAACACTTTGAAATCAAACCCGAAGACACCACCGGGAATTTTCGCAAATACGTCCAAGAACGATCAGCTGTGTTGCATTGCCGGCAAAATGATGGGTTTTGTTTTGAGTTCCTTTATTATTATCCATCCAGTGATCCACATCAATTGGCAACAGCAATACAAAACTTGTCAATTTAGCACACATGCCAAAAACCCGATCAGTTTCCGAACTTAACCCGAAGATTTTGCCAAACAAGTTGACGTGATCTATGCTTTTTTGAAAAATGGCAGAGTCGTTTTGCGTTATACAGATATCAAGAAAGGTAACTTAGTCAGTGTAAGCTGAGCACCACTGTAACTAGATTTCTATCTTTAGATGGTTGTCCAAGTCTGGACTGAACATAGAAATACTAAATGGGCAAGCTATTTCGTTTTGATATTGAATGACATTGCCAGTGCGATTGTGAAACTGACAAGATATTTCTGATATACTTAAAAGTTGGACATACAATTTGCAATGAAACTTGAAACAAAATATACTATTGCACTGTTTATGAGCAAAAGTGTCCAAAAATTCTAATCTTGCAGTACTAGTTATTATTGTTTTGTCGTTACGATTTCCATAATTTAGACTGCATTTTAAAGTCGGTGCTTGAGCTTTGCCATTTTGCTGCTTCAGTAAGCACAATGTTATCTCATCTTATATCAACTCTCCCTCCCAAGAAATGGAAACCAAATTATTTTGTATCCAGAGAGTTTAAAGCTTTCACCCTCCTTTTACTAGTGAAAACTAGCTAAAACTATTTAGCAGAAACTAAACTTACTTAGAAACCGAAGTTATTACCCATGTGACTTTACATATAAATCATATCTTGTTTTTGTTCTTTTTTAGTTATTCCGGATAACAAAGTCATGTAAGTATATTATACTCAGTAATAATAATTCTGTTTTGTTATTATAAACTTTGTTGAGCTTCTACATGTGTTTTGGTTTGTTTGGCAGTGTGTATGTGTGTCTTATCAACCAAACTAAGTTGTCATCAGTTACGTGTAGTTGGGTTTTAAAACTCAGGACGTCCAGCCTTTGCTTCATACTCGGCAAGTCCTTGATATGTAGTGGTTTAGATGTGGTAAATTAAAGTACTGTAATAAATATCCCAAATAATACCTGAGCGTTAGCCCTAGAAAGGAAATGGGCCCACAAGGAGGAAGAGAAAAAATCTCTGACCACGGTTGGGTTCGAACCCACGACCTCCGGAAGTCCTCAATATGGTTTCTTTGGATCTTTCCAGTGTTTATATTTATTTTGTATTTCCTAAAAAAATGGGTCAAAAGAAATTGATGTCGTTTGCCATGTAACAAGCAGGACACATTTAAGCCTTGGATCTAGCGCCTAAGCGTTGTCTATAAGTTCGCCGAATTGACATTATCACTTAGAGAAAACAAAAGTTAGACAATATTTAGTTCTTCTACTAGATGTTTCACTAGAAGTTTACTGTGGACTATTCACACACACAAAAATAAATGTCTTCTGTTTTGATCAATTTACATTAAATCATAAAAGTATGACATAATTAAAAATGTTATCAGTTGCGCATCCAAAAATACACCTATGCATATAGGTATCTATCAGGAATTAGTATTTTAAACCAAACACAGGTGGATAACACTTTTCGCATGCTCTGATTGGCTTATCAGACACGGTATATCCTCGGATAACCACCTCAAGGCGAAATTTTCAAAATGGCGGCTCGTTTATCCACTGTCACGGAAAAGAAACTCGTCAAATGAACGAAGAGGCTACTGAAATCCACTTGTTTGGTTAATACTAAAACAACTATCTCCTGAATCGAAGTGGAGGTGACTAGTGAATTAGATATTTACCTCACCTCGTAATATCAATCACCAGTCACCTCCACTTCAGGGGATAGTTGTTAAATATGCAATGGCAGGTCAACCAAGCAAATTTACGCATTTGCGATGAGCCACAGTAAATTTATACTTAATATATGATTTGAGTTGTAACTAAGTTCTTTACATGTGCGTGTTGGTGTTAATCACGTTTGGTCAGTACGAATAATCTTAGTAATTTGGTGGGCGATTTTTGCAGTATTCCAGATGGAAATGAGAAAATAGCTATGCCGTCATTTGCTGAAGTTATGGGAAGACACCATGCTGCCCAGTCGGCTCAGGCCCAAGTTGGTATGTTACCATATGATGTATGTAATCTACTTGAGAGTGATACCAGATGATAAAGTACGAACTAGTTCATGTGTATTACTAACTATTTTCTGGTAGGAGGATTAAAACTGTTCATTTTGGGGTGACAAAAACTTACAACTTCCTTCTGGGGGAGCATATCGCTGATCCCCTTCCTGATTGGTGAGATGAAATGTTGGAACGTCTTCCTTTTGGCATTATATTAGAATCTTAGAATTGTTCTGCTTCAAGTTTCTTGGTGTTTACAAACTGACTATTGAGAATCTATTCTCAAACCTGTCGCGCCACATCATAAGCTAGAATTGCTGTAGATACTTAAGCATGAAATAGTAGTAAAATTGTGAAAGGTTTGGTTTTTGCTTCATCCAATTGCAAGTTGTTAATTCGATATTTGGCTTCATTTCCCATGCAGCAGTAATTCCAAGAAAACCTCAGGCAAGGTATGTTAACACTAGTGTCATTGTATAAAGTCGCAACATATTACCAAATCCCACCTACTCTTGCTGCATACCTATGCTACGTATACATATACGTACGTTTGTAGCTATAAATTGTGTTTGTAGTCTAAATTTACGGCAATCTTTACCAATAGATTTTAAAATGACTAACATTCGTTTAATAACAATAGTAAAGATTGTTAGCAAAAACAACCTCTTTTCTTTCCTGGGGCTGCTCGATTGATCGACTCCATTTCCCTTTATTTTTCTGGGAAAATGTCTTGTACTTCCGCTATCCTCTGCCTGCTAATAGTCTATGTGGCTTACCTTGCTAGAGTGTGTCATGTTCCAAAATACGAGTGTTGGCATTAACCTTTTTAAAAGCTTCTTTTTTTTATCAAAATAAACTATTCAAACGGTTGCCCGGGTGTTGAACTGTGTTTGCTGTTCTCTGACGCAGGCGTAGCTTCCATGCGTTATTACTTATAAGTGAATTAACCGTTGAAACAGGCGTTCTTGCTTTTTGACTTCTGGCGCTCAGGATGGTTTGCTTCATACTCGGTGTACTAATATATGAAGTTCATCGCTTTGTAGGCTTGAAAAAGAAAAGGAAAAAGAGAAAGAGCTAAAAGAAAGGGAATTGAAAGAAAAAGATGAAGGATCCGATGAAACAGACTCTAGCGACGAAGATGATGCCACGGGTAAGTCCTAACCCGAGGATTAAAGTGGAAGAAAAAACATATCTACACTGACCCCAATATCTCGAACCTTCTAGGGAAATGTAAAAAGATTCGAGTTATCGGGACTAAATACATGTAAGTAAAAAACTTGCTTGAAGGGAGAAGAAATTTAGTTCCATTTAGCGGAGGTTTGAGTTACCGAGAGTCGGCTATATCTGGTTCTCGTCAAAACCGGTTAAGATATTTTGATCAACGTTAACTGTATATGTAGATGTATTGAAATCATTCCCCAACTGTGCCTATTTTCTGTGCCTGCCTGGTTTTGAACCGGGGAAATGAACTGGGAGTGAGCTCGGTAAATCAGTTTAGCTGCATGGTAACTTTTGCATGTTGCAGGCTGGGCCTGTTCTTAGGGCTACGTAGGTTTTGTATCTACTGTTAAGGTTAGTTTAAAGACTATGCTTAGGTAACCTGCAAAACAAAAAACAAAACAAACAAAAAATTTGCGTGAAAACAGAATTGAACCGAAACGAAATTTTCTCAGGAAAATATTGTTCCTGCCAGAGTCGTTTTTTGGTACCTTGTCATATATTATTATTGAATGCGATGAACGAGGAACGTTGTTTTATATGAATATGTTACATTTCCGTTTTTAAAGATCCATTATTTTACATTTGAGTTTTATAACATACATTGATGAACGTTTTTGATGCGGGGCCAAATAACTTCCGGGGAGGGGGGGGTGTTGACGAGAACGAGACAATCGAAATCTGTCGGCCTTGTTGCTACAGTATATGTCGTCTGTAGAGACTAAATGATGTAATTGTAGAGTTCATATTCATTGTGGCGGGGAGTGTCAGAACTCTGTCCCGTACCTTTTGCACTGATGTTATTGATCAACTTCGATCAAACCCAAGGGATTTGATGAGAAAAACTTTATGTGGTTAGTCTTAAACGGCTGCGAAATTGTAATCAGTTGACCAGGTCTGTTAATTTATCACAAC
>JAOBRH010422830.1:0-10881 GCA_027575125.1 Umimayanthus parasiticus | reverse complement strand
TGGTATTTTTTAGGGTAGTTTTCTAGGATTTCCGACGGTCATCCCTATCCTTTTTACCCTGAAGTACCCCCCTCCCCCCGGATGAAGATTACCAAAATTGTAAAGCAAATAAACTTAGTGGTGAACTCTTTCCACCCAAGCCACGAGTTTCTTATAGCCACACATTTTTTTATGGCTGGTTACAGTTTCTTACGACTTTACAGTAAAAACCCGCGAGTATGAACCTACATTTTTTGGAAGTAGCCTAAACAGGTTCTCATATAAATGGTAGCTAACATAATTCTAGGCTACTTAGGTTCTTAAAATAGGTTCTTAATTCCGGTGAAAAGCAAATAAAACTCAGCTGCAAAGCAAAATGGTCATTGGCCTATTTTCTATTTTCTACATGTATATTTTACACTGTAAATCCTTTATGCCCGGCCACACTGTACATTTGATGAAAAGCCTTGATAAATGGAATGCTACAAGTAAAGCCGTTGCTACAGTTTACTGTTATAATTATAATAACCTGAGTATGGTGGTTTTATGTGTCCAAGCCCACAACACTATCAGTGTACCACTTGGAAAATGCGTCATTATTTAAAACTTTTAAAATTTGATAATTTTATGGTCACAAAAGCAAATTCCCTAGCCACTGGATAATTTGGCGAGAGACGAATGTACAATAAAACTGCTCTACTGTGACCATACATTTCTACCTTTCCTGAATTGCTGAAATGTATCATTCCTGTACGTAATAATCTGTTTGCCATACTGTACATGTGAGAGACATACATGTATAAGTTGGACTATCATATTTAAAAGCTCGAAATACTCCCCCTTACCATTGGTAACTTCTAGTAAGATATTAAAATATCCCATGGAATTTTTATTAATATTTTTCGGTTTGTCTCCGTTTTCTTGAGTAATTTTACTTACAGTCCTAAGAATAATGGGAAGTTATTTTTCATAGACCAAACCGCTGACCTGCTATACTGACAGTCAACAGAACGTGGAATTTGCTGGCTGAGTGAACTTGGAACTTTTTAATATGAAGGTTTTCACATTTCATACCAGAGTGATCAAAAGTGATGAAATCTCTCTACAAACCAAGCATTGTACTCATTATTTTAAAACTTGCTGTAAATATCTCATGATTTCTAGAAATAACCGTTTTCAATAATCTTTTCTAAAAGGTCTGGATACTTGCTATGCGCTGAGCCGGCCAATACACTTTCACACAAATCGTACTGTTGATGAATGTTTTTTGTTATTTGAGTTTGTCAAAAACCATTGAGATATACTGATTGGCCGTTGTTAAATATATATATTCTTCTCAAAATATAAACAGTGAAATGGTGCACAGCAAACAAACGGCTGAAGCGAGCGAGAGACGAAAAGCTGCCGCAAAGTCTTTCAAGTATGATAAGCAAATACTAAAAACGGCCTACGGTCTTGCCAAAATACAAACCATGGCTCGACCAAACTCGCCCTGATATTTTCCCAAATCATGCAACTTAGATTGTTATAAATATTATAAGTGTGCTTAGCTCCGCATAATATGTGAGTCGCTTTGTCATTCAGATGTCTGATATACGCCGCGATTGCCCCTTCGGCTTCTCTGAATTTCTAAAATCCTGATGTTACATACAGGTGTAAACATCAAATAAATGTGTTTTAATTCTTTTAGTGTTTCCTTTGAAACAGGCTTTGAGGCATCGCTGCGCATCGTCAGTAAGCTCCAAATCTGATTTTTTTTTAAAATGGTCTCTCTCAGCAGGAAGCCAATTTTTAATACTAACAGCTGTAACCAGCACATGTTTGTGTTTACGGCATTTTCTCTGAAGCGTAAGCATGCTATTTTCTGGCCCCGACCGGAAACCTGGTGAATTTTCGAGAGACTGGATCGGTTTCTGAGCAACGATACGAGACTTGCAATATCCAAGCTTCTATATAGGAGTAAAAATCAATTTTAACTATTAATTCACCATACATTCGCGCTGCTTATCACTTTGGCATACACAAATCTCAATATATGTCGCTGTATCAGTCTACCATGCAACATTTGCATTTTTCAGGAAGCATATGGGTTGGTAATGACTGCCATCAACTGTTTTGAAAATCCTTCTCATAGTTTTTCTTTTGATATATAACAAGCAATGCGGACAAAATTAAAACACAGAGCGCCGGATTAATAGTCATGTGGATTTTACTCTGGGTTGTAAAGCATTTACAAGTAAATTTACAACTAAAAGATATCTGTTTTACAAGAGATAATTTTACCTAATCCCTTGTAGTTACATGTATATACTGAGAAAGTCTCACTGTCCATGTACTGAAATTGAAAAGCTTGGTACTAGAAATATTTAAATCTGCCAAGATAATTCAAAATCATATCGCGGAAAAGAACTGAATTAGAATATATTAAACCCCAAACTAAATTTGGCAGCCATTCTACACTACATTATCTAAAACTCCCGTCTTTAATCTTAGCATTAAAACACAGCGCCGTGAATATTAGTTCCATAAGTTTATGTCGTTCTTTTATCAGTTTCTGCCGAAGGTTTCGTTGAGACGAAAAATAAAAATGGTCGCATGAAGTCCGATATTTACTTAGCGTAAACAAGCAAAGTAGTTTATTGATTAATCCACAGAATTTCTCAACCATCGTGTTTCTCTAACACCATCGCGAATTTCAAACCACTTGCTGCATTTATTTTGTATCTCAGTAGTTAACGAATCGACACTTTTCCACCGTTTCCCAATCTCAGCGGATTTAGGTTTATGAAAACCAAGCGAACGATTTTTGCTTTCATTTTCAGCCGAACAACTGCTGGCACTGCTGTTGCTACCTTTTCGATTTGTTTGGCACCCTTTAAACTCAGCTGTCCACGCATGTACTTTGGGTATTTGCAAAGGGCTTTGCGTCCTGTCCAAAAATGCTACTCTAGAGCCGATGTATTCTTGTGTAGGTGAAGCTTTTCCGTCAGCATAAGCGGCCTTTGATCTCATTGAATGCAAGGTGGAAGACGAATTCAAAAGACAATTATTGTCACATGCTGTTTTGCTTTTTCCCTTCGGCAAAAAACTCGGAAATTGTTTATGGTCAAGCGTTGAAACTTTTGAGCGTTTTGACAATAACAAATGGCCTTGTTGTGCGTTTTCTCTTCGAAAGTATCGACGTCTTAGATTATTATTAGTAACTCTTTCGTGAACAGGTTGTATTGTAACGGCCGCAAGCGAGCTTTTCGTTGCAACCTCTTTTTCTGTGATTGCTCCACGCGTGTCATGACAATACAACGTTTGGGAAGAAATGGTGGCTCTCCCACTGCTTAAACTCGAGTTGTTTTCTACAGTTTCCGTTTCTTTTTTCTCATTTAAAGAATCTTGAATACTACGAATGAACCTCTGCGGTTGAATTACTCGAGACTGAGTTTTTTCTCGAAATCTCTTCAAGGCTAAACCGGACTTCTTCTTGGATTTTCGTGACTTGATAGTTTCATCTTCACTCTCTTCTCGCAGTTGATCTTTTTCTGATAACAAGTGAAGCTTTCCCAAAGCAACCAAAGTTCTTTTCATCTCTTCTGACATGGGAAAACGTTCTGCAGATGAAGGTCTTTTCGAAGAGCCGTTACTTAAGCGACTTCGCCCTGAACCAAGGCTGGAAGAGCTAGTCGAAACCATAGAGCTACCGGAGGAAGGGATGTAATTGACTCGTCCACGCGTTTGCTTCCGTTTACAATCTCTAGCCAATGAATTGACAATCATAACATGTCTAGCAAATGACCTGAATGAAACTGGCTCTCTTTGTCCAAGCCTTGCTAATGGCGATGTTTTCCTTTTGCGTGGATGTTGCTTTGAGTTTTCATCCTCCATGTTCCCCAAGTCGTGTTGTTTGCACACTTGCTCTATCGGTCAATCGCTATCAAAGCTTTGCTTATTCTTCAAGCGCCTTCGTTAATGTCTCGCTAATGCCATAAAATCCTTGCACGCCCGTCAAAGTTATAAAAAATTAGTCAATAATACAAATTAAAACGATACACTCCGACAAAGATGCGAGCACTGAGTAGAACTCAAGTGTTAGTGCTGGCTTTTCAAGAGCGGTTTAACGTGACAATTCTAATATCTTTACTGGAATGAATTTTAATTTACATTTTTAACGTCAGAAATATTACAAGAGCAATCTTGTTTTGTTTACCTTGGCTGAATTGATCTTAACAGTTGGTGACGCTCCGAGTAAGACAAAACCTCACAATATGTAACAGTGACAACATGGTTCACCTTTGAATTCTAAAATTCGGTGGAGCTGAATTCATGGCATTATTTTTTGAAAAGCCACTGGAGTAGTTTTGGACTTTCTGACATATAATCAGTTTTTCGATCGAAGATAAACCACGTTACTTTGCCTTTGGCGAAAACTGCTTGAACAATATTCAATTGGTTTAACGCATATAATTATATGATTTATCGAAAAGCGGCCTCCAGTTTTGCTTACAAGAAGTTTTTCATAAAAAATATTGCGGCTGAGAAATCCCAAAGAACATGCTAAGAACAAGCTGGGGATATACGTAGAGAATATCTATTTTTTATATACTGTATTCAGTAGCGATAATTTGTTGTTTTAAAAACTGTAAAATAGCGCCTAATGGCCTGATGGCTACTCCAAACGTGGATACACAAAAGCAACTGACTCAGTGGTGTCACTATATAATTCTTGTTTCAAAAAGAATACCATTAATACGGGGTTGTACCAAGAATTTGTATTAAGTACAGATTTGAAGTATTGATATTTAGTACATGTGTTAATATATTTGTTCTGGAATCTTTCTTTATTTGTTGCCACGTGAATATCTTTCAGCCAGCTGCCTGGTGCTGAGTATCGAACTAACCGCCGTTGTCAATCAATACGTTAAGGGCAGTTACAAACTGTTTTGTTAACATTGGATATTGAATTTCTGGTAATCTGATTGGTTTTCTACTCACGCTATAAATCCCATATCCAGTAGTTTGTACAAATATGGAAACTGAAAAATTTTCCCTCAAAATGGCCGAAAACTCGAGACGGTAGAAAATAAAATTTGACATATTTTTATCCAGTGTTTGGTATTTACTAAAACAATTATTCTACTCACGCTTGTTGGATATGAACTTATGATAGCCGACTGCTCGTCCGCTATATATAAAAGTTCATATCCAACGCGCGTTCGTGGAATTTCCATTTTGAGTTTGCTTGTGTGAAAGGAGTATGTACATACCCAATCACCAAAAAAACAACAATTTAAGAACACTCGAGGCTGAACTCTTCAAAATCAGATTAAGAACATCCAGCCTCGGCCTTGAAATTTTACGTTATAAAAAAGAGTGTCTCTTTCTTAAGGGCTATTGGTCTAAAACAACCGAAATTGCAATTACCCTTCAATGGTATATTTTTAGTCATGTTTTTGTTGAATTGAATTTGACAACTCGTTCAATTTCGTCTTGTCACTCGAAATCTGCCTTTTGAAAACCCATTAACTATATATGCGAAACTGACAACAACACTGATTAAGAATGAAATAGATAAAGTTATTACTTTCTTGATTAAATGATCTTTTTTTACCTTATTATTGCATCTTTTAAAATGCACCAATAAGAATCGTTTTTAAAATATCAAAATTCATGGTCTTTCATATATTAATTTAAAGGAAATTCAGGGATCTAGATCATTAATCAAACTGAAACAAGCCGGGGCTGCTTTTATGCGAGCATCTTATAAAAAAAGTAAACTCAAAGACAGTGTAAGAATGTAAACAAATTCTCCTGACCATGGGTAGTCTTAACTCGGGTGGTGGCCGTAAAGGTCTTACAAGTAAGAGATTAGTATAGTTGCTAAGGAAAGATAAATTCCTATTTAGTAAGTGCTGCTTTATTCTTGCTAGAGGTATTAATTCTCATAAACTAGTTTTAGGTATGGAAGAAGAAAATTGGTATTGTTGATGACACTATCACTTTGCATACACGGAATTGCTCGATGTAGTCTTAATTTATTCAGTTCTGTTCAGTTTACAAGAAAATTAAACTTCCAGTAACACATTTTGAACGACATTTGTAACACTGATAGTACTAATCATGTTATGTAAATAAGTCGTCTTTCACAAGTAAACGAAATCTATTTTTCATCGAGGGAGAAATGCCAACAACTGTTACAATCTCAACGCGCTTGTCAAAACGTCAACTTAATCATAATGCACTCTGCAATCAGTCACAGTAAGTTTTAACTGTTAAAACAGTTCAAATAAGACTTCACTTGCCTGTCCACGGGTGTTCACACGGATAAAAATATATTTCGTAAATTTTAATTGGACCAGTTCCAACTAATGGTACCAAAATACTAAATCCTGAATTTAAAAACGCCTTACCACGCATAAATTGAGGTGCTTCCCAATCGTTGCGTCTGAAACCCGAGCTGTTCAGTCCTGCTGGTCCAGCCAAAAAAGCACAGGAACTTGGCCAATTATGGCGGGAAAAAATTGTGCGCGCGCCTAGCTTGATCTTTTAGAGCTTATTAAGTGACCCGACCCAGATCTCTCGGGCCGCCCAGACCCAACCAACGGAAAGCGCCCAAATTCGACGCCCTCGATAGCGCGGAATGAAGTGTTCTGGTCCAGCGGTTTAACAATCGTCTTCCTCTGAACGAACTCTTTGTTTCTTTCGCGCCCTGATGTCATTCAGCGTTTCCTCAATAGATCGTTGATCGCGTTTGTTTTCACTTGGAACTGTTAGAAGTAGAAAACAACATCTTTGATTTTAAATTATTTTCTACATCTGTTTTATATATAAAATCCATGTCTTGAAGATTCATTAGGCTGCGCAAATCTTCAAAAAACAGCTAAACAATACTCGCAAATCGCAGTTTCCGTAACCACAGAGCTTTAGCAGGGAGGACATAACCAACCATGCAAAAAGTCTTCAGTGATTCAAACTGTGCTCATCCCTTCCTTTCTCCTCTTAGTATCATCATCCTGTTTCATATAATGTCACATACCCCATTCACACCAACGCTTAAACATGTTTTAATGTTCTTTTACTGACTAAAATAGCTTTAAAAATTATTTCCCAACACCGCACGATTTTTGGCTCAAAATTTATAGCAAACTAATTTTTGAAAACAGCCATCCAAGTCAGTTGGATTCAGTCCTGAATACTTTTATGCTTGCTAATTGGTAGTTGCAAGAACTAACAACTTGAAAAGTCAGTTTAATTAAACATGGTTAAGTGTGAACGCGGCAACAGACTGTGCAATAACACAGACAAATGAGTTCCTATTTTTAACTGAAGAAAGTCGAAATTTGTTTCTTTACAACATTACTTGGCTAACTTGACCATTAGACCATTTTAGTTACAATTGTAATTGAATAATATTATTGAACTGTTATTTTAACGTCATGATATAGTGTGTTCATGTTTTCCTCCCCACGGTTTGCCCTAATTCAATCTCTCAGTGCAATGTTAATACGTAGTTTAAAAGGGAGCCGATGGGACTCAATCTTGCAGTGGCTTTTGGTATTTCAAGAAAACCATCGAGAAAATTTGATGATCGCTATCATTTCATTCAAGTTCCAAATTTGTAATTCTTCTGTGGAGATGTTTGAAAATGGTCAACTAAACTGTAATGTCATCACAAATGAGAGCCTGAAGTTACCACAGCGCAACAAATTTTGAACCGAGACCTTGCACTCTTTTCACCTTCTTAAATTCCATGACTTCTCATGACTTTGTCCAGACTTTCATCCGTTTTCCACAACCTTATTCAGTTGACCATTTTCTTGGTAATAACAAAAGCTTGTCTCGGTTTGAACGTTTTGCACCATATAGTTGCCGAGTTCAAGGTAAAAATAGTGATTCTTCAAAAAATATAGAAATCTTAGTATTTACCCAAAAGTCTATGAACTTTTGAGAATTTAGCTTTATGTGCATATTTTGAGTAAAGTTTCTGTTTAGCTCTCATTCATAAAAACTAATCAACTAAGGTTTTCTATACAGGAGTGTCTATTTTCTATGACTCCCACGACCAAGAATTAAAATTCCATGACTTTTCAGGCCACTAAACTGAACGAGCTTCCAACTGAAATATCATGACCTTCAAAGTTTTCCATGACCCTTAAGAACGGTGGATATAAGGGGGATGCAATGTTGAACGCAATAGTACGCGCAATTGTTTCAATCAAGTGTGGCCCCCACTCTGAAATAAGATGAAATTGTTACGTGCAGTGTTGCTCTAGTAGAACCTGATCCTACTTCTGCAATATTGCGCACAACAATTTCAATGGTGGTCAATATTGCGTATAATGTTGCATCATGTGGCCAGCCCTTACGTCTCCTTAATGGACAATCCCACAATGCAACGCTTTACTTACCAACACCGTACGCCACGTTACTCTTGGTGGCGCGGGCGGCCATCTTGCCACTCTCCTCTCCTAACAAGTGTTTGTACTTGTCCTTGTAATTACTGGCTGGCGGCACTGCTGCTCTGCCTGGCGATGACCTGCTGTGGGACGCTTCGCTCTCCACTGCCTTCTAAAATCCGTAAATAGAATAAATGCGCAATCGCGAGCGTCCATCTATAACCAGATAAGCACACACTAAGCACGAATTATTTCTCAATTATACAATTACTACTTGAAAAAAAACTGACAAAACCCAAAAAGATTACTTCAAATTATAAAAACACAACTCTATCTTAAAAGCTGCAAAGTTGTGTGATAGCACTTTTTAGTGCTGTTGGTCCGAAACAGCGTTTCTCTTGATAGATCTGTTTGTCCAAAATGTGTAATTTCATCGTATTGATCAACATACATTGAGTGAAACTATAAAAACAGCATTTCTTATGAAGAAATCATAATCATATTGCTCTAATAGCTTGTTAAAATTTACTACTCACAAAAATATACAGCAGCTACCAATTTTCAATTTTTTCAGCAAGTCTTCATTAAATCAGGTGTGGCTGCTGAAAATCTCGTTGCATATCATTACCGCTTTAAACTAGACAACTGTATTTAATGTTTACTTTTGCATGTTCCTCGTCGAGCGAAAACTAGAGACTGAGTAATACTGTACAATCGATTTAGGACGAAAAACAGAATCATGATGAAAATGATGATGAGTTTTAGTAAGAAGTTAAGGAGGAGGATGAAGAAGAAAAAAATTAACATGAAGGGTTTACAGAAGATGACTGACCAGGATGAGGATGAAGATCAGGATGAGGTAAGGAAGATGAAAATGACGATATAGATGACTGTGAGGATGAAGATGAGTGTCAGGGTGCAGGTGAAGAAGAGGATGGAACAACGATGAGGATATAGATGAAAACGGGGACGAAGATGAAGACAAAAACGAAGACGAAGTTGAAGATAAAGACGAAGGTAAAGGCGAAGGCAAACACAAACTGGACAAAGACAAAGGTGAAGACCAAGGCGAAAATGAAGGCGAAGAAAAAGGCGAAGGTGAGTACAAATGTGAATACAAAGGAAAAGGCGAAGACCACCTGAAGATGAAGATGAATACAAAGCCAAACACAAACTTAAGGGTGAAGATCTAGGCGGAAGACGAAGATGAAAACAAAGTTGAAGATGAAGACAAAGTCGGAGACGAAGACAAAAACGAAGATGAAGGCAAAGGCAAAGATGGAGCTGTGAAATTAAGGGTTGAGATGAATGGATAGGTATGAAGGTAACGATGAAGCTACAGATCGGCATGAGACCAGAGACTATTAAAAAATGATGATGAAGAAGATGAAGGTGAAAGTGCTTATTAAGTTCACTATATGATCAGAAGGAGATAGAGCACAAATATTAAGATAATGGTGAGATTAATTACGATGAGAATGACGCTGACAACACGATGAGAATAAACAGGGGGTTAGGTTGGGGAAGAAGGAGAAGAAATGATGAAGATGATTACTGACAATGATATTGAGGATGGCAATGAAATAAAGATGAGTGTGACGATAGAGTAAGAAGTGGAACTAGAAGGTGAAGAAGGAGGGTGAAGATGACGCAGAGGGTGAAGACGAGCATTTGCTTGAGGATAAGCTTGATGTTGAAGATGGCTACGAAAATTAAGAGGATAATGAGAATGAAGGCGAGGGTAAACTAAAAGGGGAAGAAAATACTCAGAAGATAGTGAAGAGGATGACAGCGGGGATGTACATTTAGGCAATGACAATGAGATTGTGCACGTGCATGAGGATGCTGTTGAGGATGACCAGCATGTGGATGAGGGTGAAAATACAAACGTGGAAAACACTGAAATGCTTGTAAACATGTAAGATAAGATGAGAAGAACAAGAGAAAAGGATAACAAGAAAAATGGGTGCAAGGATAAGGATGAGGATGAAGATGAATGCTTATTATGAATGGAAACACGACTGTGGAGAGTCAGAAATAAGAAAAGGTTAATTGGTACATACAAAATAAAGATCTGGGAATAAATATGGGAAATAATTAAACAAATGATGAGTAGTGGACAAGATGTGAATGACATTGAGAAAGTGAAAAAGAAAACAAGGAAAACGAGAAAGGAAACAAACAGAGTTTTAAAGATGGAAAGTCTTACAAGCGAAAGTGAAAGAGATCCAACAAAGTACAAGTCTGAAGAACCCTGGTAAGAAAGATGTTTTAGGATTAGGATGATTAAGAGGATTGATTTTAAAAGGATGTGCTTCAACGGAGAAGAATGGGATTGAGAAAAGATGAAACAGATGCCTAGGATGTAGGGCAGTGCATAAATGGAGCATAGGATGTAGGGCAGTGTATAAATGGAGCATAGGATGTACAGCAGTGTATAAATGGAGCATAGGATGTAGGGCAGTGTATAAATGGAGCATAGGATGTACAGCAGTGTATAAATGGAGCATAGGATGTA
>JAOBRH010422719.1:0-10884 GCA_027575125.1 Umimayanthus parasiticus | reverse complement strand
GGGAATGGTATCCCAAGGAATGGTATTGTTAGTTGTTTATATAGTACTGTTGAGACAGGAAGCCTAGTTAGACGGCACAGATAAGTCTAGGAGGAAAGGACACCCGACTGTTGGTTGTTAAAGTTTATTATCATATGGCTGACTGATTTCGCGTGCTGTGATTGGTCAATTCCAGGTCCGTAAGTAGCCGTGCGAACCTCCAGCTCTCGATCACCTTTTCAAAATATGGAATAATCAACAGCCATATAATAAACATCTTATTAGCCATTTGGGCCATAAAAGGAAGGAAAAAACTCGGTCCATAACTTGCCGTACGGACCGAGCAAACGAGGCTAATAAGAGATATATAGTGGTAGCCCACATTTGACTGGGCCCAGAGCATACTGAATACTTTTTTACTGACCAACTAGGGCATGTTCATTTTACTTATCGAACCTTGTCTTTCTATCTAGTTTGATTACAAGAAACCAACTCAAATGGCGAAATCTTCATCTATCTAGATAACAGCATCGTCTCCAGTGGATACTGTGAAGACTTTAGGGAAAAAAATCATTGTGTTGGTAGTGACAAGTTTCCATTTTCATTGGTATTTTTTCTATTAAAATGAAACGCACCTACTTACCTAAGCACGCAAACTCAGTTCCCGTGATGCAAGTTCGGTGCAATGGCTCACAGTCTTTTATGGTGAATTTTGTTTACTTGGCAAAATCTCTCGCGACATCAGGTAGTCTAAACTACTGGTGAATTACACAGTTAACATCGGTCTCATATTTTTGACTTCAAACAATTTCTGAGCATTATGTGTTTTCTTCTTACTTGGCCAAACTCTGCACAGAACTTGCGAATTTAGATCTATTGGAATTTGCAGTTAGTTCTACATAATAACTGTTGTCATATTTGCTAAAAAAACCCCGACAAAGATGGGATTTTGAGTGTAAAACTAAGATTAAAAACTAAGGACCACAGACTTAGTTTTCTCACCTATAAACATGGAGACACCATCTGTCTTGTCTGCACTGCGCAGTATGCTTGTTATTTCATCGTTACGTACAATAGGAAGGAACAGTTGGACGAATTCTGACGAGTATGGCGGAGCAATCATCTCCAATACCTGACAATGTTGAAATATGACAGACTTTTATCTGCGATTGCAAGATCAATCTCAAAGCTGAAAGCAGTGGGTTTACTAGAAGCGAATTTACAAGTTTTGATACTGGTAAATATAATCTTTGTTGGCTTGTTCAAAACAATGCTGACTAGAAAACATGGGGGAAGGGCTCTCGCGCACTGGCTATATGGGCAACAATGCGGTTTAAGGTTTTTATGTGCAAAAAGGCAAACAAAACAAAGAGTTAAATCTGGGATAATCAGAAGCGGATAGGAATGAGTTTTAGTGGCAGGGCTAGAGACATGGTTTTAAATTCAACCAAATCGTGGTCTGGTAAATGGTTAGACTGGTTGTGGGAAAAAGAAATCTGGGTTTTTTTTGCCTTGGCAGAAGTTTTGAGGACCAATCAACACTTGTACAGTGGAACCAACACAGGTACGGTGGACCCCCGCCTTACAGCCACCTCGTTAATACAGCTGTAAGTTGAAAATTAGGACGATGATATTAACAATAACAATATCAATTTTATTTACAGAGCGCTAAATAACTATTTTCTTTTGGCACTGCACAATAATACTCAAAAACAAATTACAACGATATTTTACAACAATACTAAAACTGAATACATCTGCTTACATGGTGTATATATACCTATTATTAGCCGAGTGTGAGGTCCGTATGGCAAGTTATGGACCGAGTTTTTTCCTTCTTTTTACGGACCAAGCGCAAAGCGTGCAGGCTCAGAAAACAAGAAAGGAAAAAAACGATGATCCATAACTTGCCGTATGGACCGAGCAAACGAGGCTAATAAGATTTTATTAATTATATGGTTCGTTGACTATTCTGGCTGGAAATGAAATCATCTAACGTTTCGGCAGGGAATCAAGAGCTAGAGATACGTACGGCTACTTACAGACCTGAAATTGGCCAATCACGGCAGTCTGCCATATAATAAATAAAATATTCAGGAAAATTTCTTACATTATATATGTATAAATATTCAAACATTAGACAGAAAAGACAAACAACTGGTAGAAAACAAAGAGAGCGCACTAGAAATTACAAATTGTAAGCTACTCAAAATATATATGTCTTCCAAGGCTGTCCTAAAAACATATACATATAGCCATCATGACGTCATTTTAAAGTAGATAAGCTGAACTTTGACGCTACCCAATTAAACAGGCCACTCTAATAATGCGCTCAAATGGTTATTGCGCGCTGTCGACCGTATTTACGGGGTTCCACTGTACCCATCAAAACTCCTGTAGACTACTCCCTCACCATGCAAGTGAAGCATGCAAAAAGAGCATATTCAGTGTCTACAGGCACTGTGACGAGTGTGAAAGCCTGCAGAAATAGCTAATTTTTATTCAAAAAAATGCTAAACAAAAGAAACCAAGGACTACCTCTGTCACAAAGTGCCTGATTAACGAGATGTCAGTATCTTGTTTCTCCATGCATCTGCTGATGTACCTCACAACTGGAATAACGTAACCTCGGCTCAGCATGTGAATCATGCGATCAAGAACTGTCTTCTTGAACTCCAACTGAAAACAGAACAGTGATAAACTGAGTAAATTAAAAGTTGGAAATCGATTCAAAGCTATTTACAATTTTAAAAGTTGTGATATTTATTGATAATTTTCTTGCAGAAACCAGCCTCAGTGAAGAAATGACACATGCATTGTGTGGTGCTTCATATGTTTGCAGATATTGTTGAAGCTGGGCAGCAATACTTTTCGTATTAGGTGATGCAAAATAGTAAAAAGAAATTTTTCTGTCACCCAACTGACTCTCTTTTTTTTCCCATCCAAACTGCCCCGATCCCAAAACTCTTTTGTCATCTGGATGCATTCCCTTCAAACATCACAGATTTTAGAGAATGGTTGTCATAATGAAAGGGCATGACTTATTTGTTGCTGCTTTTCTTTTATCTTACAAAATGTAATTCTGGATCACAGTGCTCACAAAATGCGTGATAGGTTTGTTGGCCGGAAGGATACATAAGTTCTATATTACACTATAATTTGGTTGTTCTTACCTCAACCAAGGTGTCCAGGGGGGTTGGAGATTCAAACAGACGGATTAACAGTGAGAGTGCGAGGCGATGTTGCAGAGGGTGGCAAGTACTCACCTGTGGATGAAATGAAAAGTTCTTGTAATATCATACAAAAGACTATCTTGAATTTACACTTTTCTTGTTCAAAAAGGGTTTAAAGGGGGTGGACAAATCCATTACTCGGCAACTACACTGTTTAGTTTGGTTGCTAAATCTGAAACCTGGCCGCAAAACTGGTCTGCTCCGACGAAGGGCTAACACTCAAAACGTCAGCTATACACCAAACATCTCAGCTTATTTGCCAATGCAGAAAAAACCAGTTTTGTTTCAAAAATAGTCTGCCAGTATTTATCCAAGTAAATTCATTCACATCAATTCATAGGAACTATGAAACCTCAAAACAATAATCAGTAGCCTTACAAAATCCCAGGAAAATTTACAAGTCTAACATAAATTGACTTTTGAAACCTATAATTAACCTTACCTCATCAAGCAAAGCAAGATGGACTGGTGTCGAGTCAGTCATCAATTTGAAGAAACTAGGATCTGACACGGTGCAGTCAACCCATTTTAGTATTCCCAGGGCACACACAGGGAACCTTTCATAGCAAAACACAACAGTATAGGGGCATTAATCATGCAGAGATGAAACACTGTCACAGTATTCCCAGGGCGCACACAGGGTACCTTTCACAACAAAACACAACAGTGTAGTGGCGTTAATCATGCTGAGATCAAACATAGTACTCCTTGGGCGCACACAGGGTACCTTTCATACAAAGCACAACAGCAAAGGGGCATTAATCGCGCAGAAATCTGACATAGTATTCCCAGGGCGAACAAAGGGTATCTTTCATAGCAACTCACAACAGTATAGGGGCGTTAATTGTGCAGAGATCTACAATAACTGATTCCAAGGGCGCACACAGGGTAATTTTCACAGCAAAACACAACAGTATAGTGGCGTTAATCATGCTGAGATCAAACATAGTACTCCTTGGGCGCACACAGGGTACCTTTCATACAAAGCACAACAGCAAAGGGGCATTAATCGTGCAGAAATCTGACATAGTATTCCCAGGGCGAACAAAGGGTATCTTTCACAGCAAAACACAACAGTATAGGGGCGTTAATCATGCAGACAGATCTAACATAGTATTCCCAAGGCGCATACAGGGTACCTTTAACACAATACAAAACGCAACAGTATAGGGGCATAGATCACGCATGGATTTAACATAGCACTTAAAATGTCATAGTTATCCATTCAGTCAGGCACAGTGAAAAAATCACTCACTAGTTAGCACTACAGACCACTACAACTTTTCAAGCTTCTTACTTAAATCGTACATTCAAAATCTGTAAGACACACCTCCCATGAGTTTTATCATAACTATATCCTTCAAATGACTGTCAGAGGCCAAGTAAAACAATTAATTTATCTCTACTTTCTATATAAACTGTACCAATTCCCGTACATTATTTCCCAACTGTTTCTGCCACCGACTAGTAACCCCTTTCAAGCATTCTGTAACATTTTGCAATATTCTTTGTCCTGTCCTTATGATTTCCTGTAGGTACACTCAATTTAATGTATCATGTTTCTTCCATTTTATAATGGGCTGCACATTTCATGGGGTTTTATGTCCGTTCTCGCTTTGTCATTTTTCAGTATTTTAATATGTAGCAATTGTAACTTGTATTTATTACTACAATTATATAGACTAAGTAAAAACAATGAGCTGTAATTTAAAAAACTGAAACGTTTTCAACAAAGTAAGTGGTCATCTTCAGGAATTAGGTAGCCACACTTCGTTTTGCACAAACACTGATAGTTAGGTCACTTCCACGGGGAAAAGATTTATTGGAAGCGCCAGCAGTTTGTTAGCCTCCAAGAGCAGATGCCTCATTCCCTTCGTTGCGGGGACCCACGAAGGAAATGAGGTGTCTATGGCTGGCTTTGCTGAGGCAACGACAACACATCGGGAATCTTTGTCTTTCTCCAATGGTGGACACAGGTAATAGCAAGTGTTCTAGGAATTATTCCAAATGTCTTGCTGGTTCTAACCAATCCTAAAGTTGACGTAATATATCAAAAACATCCGGTTTCTATAAAACTTGGCTCACACTAGTGACAGAAGCAGAATTGGAGATAGAAATGGAGATGGAAGAACCCTTATGTTCTAGTGTGAACCATGAAAATAGAGATGGAAGCACCATGAAGCAGATACTCCGCAACAGATGCCGAGAGGAAAGGAACTGTTAGTTCCTTTTTCTTCCGTTGCCCCTTCTGCTTCTGTTGAGCTTACTTTGCAAACTTCCAAGTGTGAACCAGTACTGATGGAAGACCAAGCAGAAATGCAAGGACGAACCACCCCTGTGTCTACTTCTGTTACTGGTGTGAATCAAGCTGAACTATATAATTAGTATACTTTATCTATATAATTTTAACATTTTTGTGCATATCGTGTATATTTTATAACCTCTATTTGTTTTTGTACTTTGCAATCAATGCACAATATCGTTATCAAAAAACTCAGCCATAACTGGCACCAAAAAGCACGGGTGGTCTGCCATCATTCCAAACACGTAATACCTTATAAATTGAAAGAGGACACCAACTTCAGCTAGCAGATGAGTTCCGCTACTCTCCTGCACCAGTATCACGTGGCACCTCTCAACAGCTTGTGTGGTGGACTTGAGTTCATCTTTATTAATTATACTTCTTGTATCCTTGGTGCAATGAACAAACAGTTCATCAGTTTATTTGCCACTGTAATTCTTACAACTTTAATCCAAGCCTAAATCTAAATTTCACAACTTTATGCGAGGAAAACCAATTTAATATGAGATCTTGATTAATGACACGAGAATAATAATTGCATCTACCACAAAGGTCACTGTCTGTTTACTTCTCACTGCAGTGTCTACAGTTTGAAAATTATTGGTGAGCGAAAAAGAGCTCACCTCAAATATTTTAGGTGAGTGATTTTTCCCTTTGAATCAATGGCCATTATTTTGCCAGAAGTATTAGCTGGTGACCACAGACGTGATCAGATTTTTCATAAAAAGAAAAACCAGGCAACACTCTACACTTGCAAGTATGCAATGAGCGGTTAAGAGAGCACGTGCCACATCATATAAATGAAAGTTCTCAGGCTCGTGATTTGAGCTAAACATTCTAAAACAACTTGAGCAGCAATAATACCGCACAAAACATCTACATTCTTGGAAGCTGTTTAGATGAGCAATTTTTCAAATCTGGGAAGACAGAATGCCAATGACAACATGTACATAATTCTTTGATGAGGCGAGTGCTTTTTCCTATGCAGATGACTTATTTAATTGCTCTTGTCAGATTGATTTTACACCAGCAATGGCGGGCGGGAGGCATCATACACCTAACAGAAGAGTGAGCACTGCATTGTGTTTCATAAACTTGTGTACCGAGTATTAACGAATGTAATCGGTCAGTTACGCCCTGCGCCTTTCAAGAATATTTATGAACTAGTATTTGAAAAATTAAGAGGGGTATTTGAAGGACTATTATAGATGAAAAACAAGACTCCTTTCACGAAATGGAAATCTATGGTGATGGCAAGTGATGGTAGGTGAAGGCTCACTATGGTCCCTTGATCTTGAAGCTTAAATAACTTGCCAGGAACTAGTCACATCTGGCTTCACTCGCAAATTCGTCAGAGACTTTGGTCTATCGATCTCACTGCTTTGCTGCTTTAACTACTAACCAGAACCTCCCTCTGTGTTGGCTGCAGAGGAGTCTAATGAAAACTCATAGAGAACAAAAATATGAAAAGCTGATCACACCGTAAAACTATCAACTGAATATAGAAACCGAGAAAATAGAATGAAAAAAAGATTGGTACATTGTATACTGAATAATGTCAACCAGTTTATGTTGGGAAAAACTAGGAGTGATATTTTGAACACAAAAATGCTTAGGAACAAGTTTTTTTTTCTCTTAAATTTATTCTCATTTTCCATGATACATGTATATCAAGTAAATGTTCTAGTAGCCTACCGATGACTGATACATACATGTATGCACATATTCAATAAAATAAAATTTTCAACCGACAACATACATATCCAATAAATTGACTTTTCAACTGAGCTGTAAAAAAGTTCTCAATATTCATTAGCAAAAACAAAATTTAGAATCTTAGCTCGGATGCAGAACTGTTTTTCAATTTTTTGAATTAACTTTTTAAAAGATCATTTTAAACTCGAATTTTATCGATGACTCTTATTTACCTTAGTTAATTTAACATTTTTCATTTAATTTAATTTCAATTTATTGAGCTTCCACTGTATAACAAAGCAAATTATATATATACCTTGGTCAAAAGCATATGCTATTTATACTGTAACTCACCTCTTGCCAAGTTTCATGAACACATGCAGCATACGCCAGAAGAAATATGTACTTGAACTTGTGCTCTGGATTAATCTTCTGACCAGGCTTGAAAAGTGCTTCAATTAACAGGTCTATAACGGTAGCGAGTTAGAAGGGGGTCTAGAAAATGAGGTAGCAATAGGTTTCTAGCAGACCGATTGGTGCTGATTGATGACAACACAATGAAAATCCCTATGTGTATTGAACTATGTAATGCTCGCCAAATCAAAACAACAACGGGACTGCAGTAATATCATCAGTAAACTCTAGTTCGCAGTCTTTTGTAAGATGGGTTAGGCATAGGTATAATTAATACAGTGAAAGCAATCTGTTGCCCTTTGAAGTTGCTGAACGGTTGGTATGCATGTTTTAAGGTCATTCCCCTGAAAAAAATCCGGAATCCAAAACACGTAATAAAAAATGGGGTGCCTGACCTCGTTTTAGAGCTATAGCGAATCAAACGTACCCCCTTAATGCCACATAGCAGTTGTTTGGTCCTTGTTTCGAAATATTTGATACATCTGCTTATTTTAAACAAATAAGCCGTGTTTTCATTTAAAATATGTAACAAAGCAATTAAATAAGTAGCTTTGAGTATACGCCAAGTTTTCATAGCAATTTTAAGTTCAATCTCTGACTTTCGAGCAGGAAGGGGCACAGAAACGTTACGATGATTACGCACATAAAAGGCGATGTTTTGTGCAGTAATAAAAACACTTTCAATTATATTTCAAGTTTCTTTCGATAGATTTTTGTAATTTTTTCAAGTATTTGAGATCATTAACCTGTCAATGAAATGAGTGAAAAAAATTAGGGAGTCACCGTGTTTGTTTAGGAGGTATTGCGCAAAATATCGCTAAAATGAGCGTTTTTTGCTGATTTTCCGAGGGGAGCTTGGGGCGAATTTTACAAGAGTTGGCTCAAATGGAATAAATTTCAATCTTTCCGATTAATTTTACCCTGCATAGTTTGGTCAAGGAACAATAAAATCTATCAAAAATTATAATTTTACCTTCATGCGCAGAAGAGCTGCGCACTGCAAAACAGTGGAATGACAACGACATACCATAAAATTCCGATAATAAGCGCCCCCCCCGAAAATAAGCCCCTCACCTAAAATTCCACACAAAGTCTTAAGAAAATATGACAAAAATGCCCTTTGAACAAACATAAGCCTCGGGGCTTATCGGGATTTTACGGTATTGCATGTAAATAACCAAATAGGCAGCCATCAAATCCAAAACTAGGCACCGAATGGGTACACGAATCTACGGTTTATCTTGCTGGAGGATCCAGTGCAATGCAATTAAGTGTGTTCGATTTTATGCATCCTCAAGAGACCCGGGGGGTAGGACTTCGGGTTCGGATGCCATGTAAAGCAAGGCCAAAAGCAGTACTTAAGGCAAAAGGCTGACATTGCATTTTATCCAAAATTCTTGGAGTTATAAGCTGTGGGTACCACCTAATTAAGCTTGAGCTAAATACGGTTATGTAATTCTCTTTATTTATTGACACTGTGTACTTTGCTATTAGAATAGAATAGAATAGATGCCTTAATTTAAACTTAATGTAAAACCTCAGGGCAGTCCCTTTTGGTCAACAGAGCTGACCTGCTATCAATGGGAGCCCTGAGGTGTAGTCTTTGAGGTATTGCTGATGTTAACACCACCAGGGTGGTCAAATTAAGACACTGACCATCGAGTCTGACCACTTATTGTACTCAAGCATCAACTATTAAGTTTTTAGAGATCTTCACGAGTTTGAATTGCAGTTTTACATGTGAGTAGGTTTTAGAGCTGCGTACTTTCGTAGTTGCAGCTCATACTTCAAACTGGTGACGACAAAGTTCTAAAACTTACCAAGTAATTGCGGCACTCTCAGCAGCTCACAAGGGGGAGGTTCTGGACTGTTATACAACCTGTAAAGCTGGTTGATTTAAAATAAAAGAGCATTAGAAATACCAAAACAGTTTGTGGCTTTACAGTATTTCCTTGCCTGGAGCAGTTTCTCTCCTGTACATGCCGTGCACGCCTATTTTGACAAATGGAGTTATGTCTCCTTAGTTGAGGGAGTTGTTCCCCGGCCTGAAGATCAGTCATTCAGCTCTGACGATGATCCGTTGGGACATAAGTTACTTGGAACATTTACTATAGATATAGAAGGGAGTACAGCTACTGTTTTAACCTACTGAGTATTAACCAGTCTTTAAAAATGAATTGTCTAGAGCTCTACGTTGGTGTCTACCTCTAACAAGCAGTCCCCTAAGAATGTTAGTAAAGGCTTAGGGCACGTATTACTAAGTCAGACAAATGCAATGACTAACAAACTAACACATAATGATGCACCTACCACTGTTACATCTCCCGGGTTTAATGAGTTCCTCCCTAACATCGAGGATAGAGCCTGGCTCACTCTTGGGTGTGATGATGATCCATTCAGACACAAGGTTATTTGTGTTACATCATGCCCGCTGTATACACACACCATAAATGCAGTTCAGTATATTAATTATACAGTCATTACATGTCGCTGCAATTGAGTACATCTGGGGTTGGCATTAATTGAACATTGAAACTTTAAAATTTATTTTAATACAAAGCCAGTGGTTGTATCCATTATCCATTTAGTAACTCACCTGGACAGCGACTCAAATTTTAACATTTTATACAGATCATGAATTACCCATTTTTTATCCATGAAGATACAGCTATTTCAAAAAAAGGTTGTCATAGTCAATAGTCGATACTGGAACCAAAAAGGAACTTTGTGTACAGGCATAATGAGCGATAACGCACTAGTGAAGGTTGTTACCTGTATTGCTGTGGCATTATATGACAACCTGCATTCTAGAATATTTTGCAAATTTATTTGACGCTAACAGTAATAAATTATTTGTGCTGCTTGAACCCCACAGTTCCTTTAGGTTCCAGTATTGACTATTGACTATGACAACATAGCTGTATCACCATTTATTGTTCGAGAGCTTTAATAGCACCATGAAAATAGATATTTCCATACATGACTTTTTCATATTCAAATTAATAAACACAGGCACTAGAGAAAAGTAGATGTGCCACATGAACTGTGATTTGAGAAAACCACCAATATTTCAACAACCAATTGACTAATGGCTGGCTTGCCATTTTAATTAACTAGTAACAATGGATGACGTTAAAAACAACAACACCAACAATGACATTTATTTGCACCCTTTTAACATTAGATTTGTATATTATTTTAATAAGTTTAGAAATCAGCCTAAAGTTAGGTGACTTGGCACCCGAAATAACTATAAACTAA
>JAOBRH010422497.1:0-10885 GCA_027575125.1 Umimayanthus parasiticus | reverse complement strand
AGGGAGGGGGGGGGGGTGAGAGAAAAACGGAAGATCTCCCCCGTCCCTTCCCCCTTCCCTTTTGCGCTTGCTACACAGGCTAGTTCTCGGCTATCTTTAGTTATTTCACAGGCAACTCCTAAATCATATTTCCTGTGGCTATTTGCTAGAAATAAAAGCAGTTTATTTTCATCATGTTTGTTTAGTCGATCCCAATCCCCCAGCCTTTGACATCGCCTCTTTACAAAGCGTACCGAAAACTTAAAATCTTCGAGAGTGACAAATTTTCAGGATAAGTGTCTAACCTGCTATTTTTAGAAACATGAGTTGATCATTTCTTTCTTTATTTTTTTTTTACGTCTGTCAACGAATTTGTAATGCAAATTTTAGATTTAAAAAATCTGCTCGTAGAACTAGCTATTCTAAGCTTTTATTCAAGTTCTCTGTGCTACTAAGAAATCGCTTTCGGAATCCGAATGATGATGTCTTCTGTTTTAGAATTCTTTAGTCGACAGATAAGCTGATCTTCAAACACGAATTGGCAAAAAAGAAACACATTTATTGCTCTATTTTGCGCTAAAACGACAACCTGCCGAGAGTTTTTATGAATTCAGTTGAGAAACAAATTGATTCGCAGTGGAATTTATAATTAATCATCGATTAGACTATCGAATTTGCGTTCAAATACCCAATTGTTCCAATTATCCAACTCTCGTCAGTTCTAATTTCAGACAACCTAGGTCAACTTTTTCTCCAAATGTCATATAATCACAACTTTGTTACTTTTCGGCAAACCCTGCTAGTGTTTACTGGAAATGGAATTTTATTCAAAAATACATCCAGAAAAATAAATATGAACTCAAAGAGTGATCGTTAACATTTTAAAATTACTGTGCTTGAACTTGATTTAAATTCAGAAACGTTGGTGAAAAAATTAAATAGCAGAGACGAAAGACCTACCCCATATGTGCCAAAATATTTCTATTTTATATACAGTAGATGGACAAGTGATCGGTGTTACACGCTTTTTTTTTATAAGAAACAGTAAAATTCGGCCGAGCTTCATTGTTTTTATTTTTTTAGGAAATTTCAGCCTCAATTGTTCTTAAGCTGTTCTTCTTTTTTAAAGTATTTACAAGAACAACAACAGTAAGAAATAACTCCTTAAATATTCCAAATATACCTAACTTGTGACCATCAAGCCGAATAAATCGCAATGGAAACTCGATCGATCTCAACATTTGGAGTATTTCAACGCTCCATACAGTCGAGTTTGAGGATATAATTTTAGAACAGAATTTTATTAAGAAAAGTAAACTTTGCATTTATGATTCCAAATCCCAGCCTCGACTGTTCTTACGTTGTTCTTCATTTTTGGCCAAATTTGAGCCTTGTTCTTATAAAATTGTTCTTGTAAAAAAGCGTGTACTTGTAAGTTGAGTCAGTTTGCCAGATAAAGCATTTCCTAGTCTTTTGAGAAACGCATTGTGATTGTGGAAAGTGTTCTTGTCAAAAATAATAATAGATAGCAATAATAGTGATAATAATAATATAAATAATAATAATAATAATATTTATAATAAGAGTAGCAACAATAATTTAAAAATACTCTTAAAGTTTCGCTAAAATACTAATTCAATTAAATACTAAAGCTGGTGCATTTGCATGGGTGGCATATTTATATAGCCGAAAGTCTTTAGTAAACGGGCTTTAGCGAATCCCGCTGGCCGCACCTTGGTTGGCAGCGAAAGCTAACAAATTGTGCCAATAAAAAAACAGTTTCGGCTAGAATGGGTTTAACCTTGATATAACTTCCGATTAATTAAAACGTGATCGCAGCCGGTTTAACCTCTATCTGAAGCAAAACCAGTTTGGTTACATTGGCGGTCAGTTTATAAAATAGCTTTGCTATTTTAAAACTACTCTGTCAGATCTGATTGTTGTGCCATGTTCTGGATAGAAAATACAATGTTACAACAAAATTCCGTCTAGTTGTGTAGTTTTACGGCTTTTTTAAATTAAGCTCTCAGATTATTTGACCCTCGTTTCCTCGTTAAAGATAGTTTTTCTGTGATGTCAGCCGTTGCAACCCCAGCATAATTGCGTTTTGTACGATACCTGCAGTTTTTAACAAGATTCGTTTCAAACTCTAGTCTTCTGGCTGAATTCGTGATCTTAAAAGAAATAATCGTACCTAATTCGTGTTTACTGAAGGAATTATTCAGACTTTTGATAACCAAAAAACATGAGCATACTTTATTTTATGAGTACGTGTATATTTTGGACTGAAACTGGATGTTCTGAGTTCTTGCTAGGATATCTCATTAAAAGTGTCCTTGATATTTTTTTGAAAAAGATGTATCTGTACACGTCCAGTGGCTGATCCCAACATCTAACTCGGTTCATATGTGGACCCAATTTATGCGTTGGTGTCACCTTAGTGTTTACCAACGTTAAACTGTGAAATTGCACTGCCCTCTCACGATATTTAGTAGCGAGTTCTTCGTTGCATTTTGAGAAGTAAAAATACACGTGCTTTTTTTGTATCAACGCGAGGTATATCAGTGTTCTTTAACCTGTTCTTAGGTTTTGGCATTTTTCAATTTAAACGTTTTTATAAAAAAAGGTTTTTAAAAAACAGCATTGTAACCTATTTTGTAAACAAGACAGTTAAATCTATATAATATCTATATGAATGCTTTTGTGGAAGGTGGCGTTGCCTCGCTACTCACTTGGCCAATGTCTGTAACTCGATCAATTTCAGGAGAATTGCCGCATAGATGACACAGCTTCACGTGATATAGATTTGGATTTCCAACTAATTTTTAAGTTTAGCCGCTGTAATGGTACTTTCTTTTTGTAATAAAAAAAGTTTTTCTATCTAGGCAGAGAAAAGTTTCAAACACAAAAACTATCGACCAGAATTCGTTGCAGGCCGATGCCATATAAATTGATTGCCCTAGGCCTCGCTGGACAATAAGCATTTTTTCAAATGAAGAGTTGTATTAAATTCACGAATTCTGCTCACAAAAAGTTTAGGACGCGGATAACATTTATCTTTACATGATATTCTTAAATTGATGCGGTTTCTCCAACTAGTATTAGTTTAACAGTTAAAAGATTTCTGGATCAAACTGACCAGTCAAATAAAATTGGTGCAAAAAGACACTGAGCTTACTAAGTAACGAAGGACTTTGGAGATGAAATGAAAACGTGAAGTAGTTGTTTGAGGCTACACATTTGGAAGTTGCAAGCAAGAATTTATTCGTAAAAGTCAGTCTAACACGTACCGATTAAGCGACATAATATTACATCATTGTTTTAACAACTTGGTAAATACATCGTATTGTTCTATTATACCTACCTTTCTCTGTTTCTTTGCTGTGTTGTATTTTCAAACGAAGTCAGAGCGAACAAGTTTGTCCGGCGGCGTGTTGGATGGTTTGCTTTTAGCTCTTAAAGTTGTCGGAGGATGTGCTTTACCCTATTCGTCCACCGACAAACGTAACTATCTTCGGAAGTTTAGATGTATTGCGTTGATTTGTATAACCATAAAAGGACATCTGAGGAAAGTGAGCTAGCCAAACCATCGGCGCTGTTTTTGCTAACCAAACAACTGAGCCCTACAATTGTGTACGGAGAAATTGGATTACAACGACAAACAAACGTCTCTAACATTCTCTCCACAACCGGCTTTTGTTGCTAATCGTCATAGAGTGAAAACCAAATTCAAGAGGCTGTCTGATTTATTGTCGCAGTTGTCGTGCTGTGTGTAATAATAACACTGGTACAACAGTATTCATATTATAATTGATCTGTGTCATGATTATTTTTCGTGTCATTTAGAATATGATATATTGCGTTTATAGTTATTGAAAAGTTGTTAGCACTGCCCTAAGCAAAACTGGACACCCCACATTTTTCTAAAAATAATTCGTTCATTTTACGTTGATATATGCATGCAAAACTTCTTAGTATACTGTACAAAGTTCTGTTAGTGATTTGAGTAGAAGCCAGCTTTGTTGTTAGACGCTTTTGTTTGAAATTGTACTTGCCGGCCGTAATCAAATTACTCAAATTTGTATTCCTACCAGGCGTGTAGGCAGGGGGTGGGAAGGCTGCGAACGCCCCTCCCCCGGGCCGAAAATGTCCGCTTGGAAAGAACTAAGGCCTAGTTTAGGCCTAGTTTTGACATCGTGTTTTCACCGCACCGAACTCAAATATTTCGATTTGGCGCGGTGAAAGCACGTTTAAAGCTCGATGTCTAAATTGGCACATTGATTAAGCACTGTGTCAGAACTTGGCGCGGTAAACCGGAGCGTGCAGAACGGTAAAAAGCTCAGCTCAATGAATTTATGAAAAATTCCCAAAGATGAATTGCTTTTTTTCTGATTTGTCACGTAAATATTATAGGTTGTTTGACTCTTATCATTTGTCAGTTTTCGCACTGTGTCGGCTGTTGTGCGATCTTTGCATTTTACTCATCTTCAGTGCATGCGAGTCAGCCGTCCGTATGTGCAGTGTTTTATAGATAATCTAGTGTGCAACCTAAACTAGCAGCTGCATGCACGTTTGAGCACCTCTTAACAGAAAACAGAGAACACCTTGATAAATGTAAATTACAATAGTTTATACACACTTTGAGCAGTATTGTAGAAGACTATAGGGGCGCTACTTCACTGATAGTGTATCCAGCATTCAGTTTCGCAGTCGTTAGAAAACATACCTGAGTTTGAGCGAGCGAGTAAATGTTCTTTTCTGCTGTTGCTAATTCTAACTGTGTTCCTGTTGTTTATCTGCCGTTAGCATATACCCAACCAGTGAATAGTGCTTTTTGCGCGCTGTGATTGGTTCACTAATTAGTGAATATCCTGGATATTCACTGATTAGCGATCGTGACAGCGCGCGCGACTGTTTTTTTTAATGATTTGGGTTTTTTTAAAAGGCTTGTTTCTCACTGATTCATAATGAGGAAAGATCACTGTTATATTTTAGGTTAGTATGACTCCCAGACACTCACGAATATGCATTCCCAGATATAATCACTTCGAAAGGCCTCTATACTGGCTTATACTGCGACTGTTTGACATATGCTGAATCCCGTATCACACATGTCATGATCGCGTTTTGTTTCTACTACATTATGCTATACTTTTGAAAGATCAAGCAGTGGTGATTTACTTCTTCTACAACTCCGTGATTCTCTTTCTCCACCGTAAAAACGTGCGAAATGCCGTCCAAGGCAATCCATGTTTTCTCAAATGCCCCCGGACACCCCTAAAAATATGCACTTTGCCTGCAAATATCCTGCTTACCCGCCTGCATACACTTGCTTAAAAACACTATAATGACAGTCTGCTTAAATAAGGGCGCGATTATTCAAGATGAAGAAAGGGAAACAGACATTTGAAATCGTTGCATGTTAATATCGATTTTATAATGGCATTTTTTTGGTTACTTGCCTTTTTTCGTCCCCGTCTTGCTGGTTTGCCCTATGGTGTGTCATTAGGGTTTTGACGGTACAAGTCGACTCATTTGTGTGGTTTGGCCTCTAATCGGTGTTTTAACCAGTACTGACACTGCTCAGATATGTTAATGAAAAATTTAAAAACGAACCAATATTTTACTGAAATCAGTATTTGATCATGCTGAGATAGACTGGTCGAAACAGTTTACCGCAATTTTGAACACGCTTTGTAATATAAGAACCAATAAATTTTGGCTGAGGCTGAACTGTTCCTAATTTTTTGGCGACTTCAGCCTCAAATTGCCAAAGATTCCGAATAGAACGTTTATAAACCGATTCTTAGTGTCGTGGGTCGTTGTATGAAGTTGCTCAGTGATTTGATTTCGAAGTATTTTGCAGGGTTACGACTAGTAAGACATATACTGACAGAGTACTGGTTAAGTTTTAACCCTAAAGTGCTACTCTAGAAACACCATACTTATCGAATAACTGTAGAATAAAATAGAATTCTCCATAATGATACAATGATTTAAAATAAGGAATTCAACACACAGTTATAATTGTTTAAAAACAACGTTTTCGCTCAACATGAACATCTTCATGTTTGGCCGGCTTGGTGATTGGTCCTCTTTTATATACCAGCGCTGCATGGACAATAGGCATTGCTTAGGTTATACCACTGGGGAAAAGAAAAAGATGGAAAGAATGTACTTGGTCTAAGTTTGGCAATAAAAATGGCCTTGAGTGTTGAAGTTCCCAATGGTATAACCTAAACAATGCCTATTGTCCGTGCAGCGCTGCTGAGCGAAAACGTTTGTTTTAAACAATTATAACTGTGTGTTTAATAAATGCCTTATTTTAAATCAAATAAAGAATATTTTGAGAGACGTTAGACACATAAAATGATTCAGTACCGTAGCTGGGCAAATTTGTTTGTGGAGGGGGCCAACTTGACCGAGCAAAACCTAGTGGGGTCCAGGGGAAAAACCCTAGGACATTTTTGAAATTTTCATTCCTGAAATCGCTGCAAATACATCCAATTTTAAAAACTTAAGCTAATATATATGGGTAACTCGTCTATTAATGCTTTTTTTTCTCCATCTCTCCATAATTATTTGGGCCCCCCGGCCCCTCCCCTAGCCACGGCACTGTGATTCCATTGACTGGAATTTCATCTGTTGCAGTGAGTACTGCACTTGTGATCTGTGTTCTTTGGAGAAGCTCCGTACAATGGAGAACACCTTATCACCAGGAGAAATTCCTGCTTACGTCACGTGGAGCAACTGCGCCAGCGATACCTATCATCAGCGACACTCACTTCCCAAATACTTTGAGCGTCCAAGATCTTCCCAAGAGCGCTATCAGAGCGTCGGTGCAGCATCATATGAACAACGTGGCAACTTGTGCGGTATGTGTTAGGAAATGTAGTTTTTGTACTTCGAATTGTGTGAAACGTATAATCACAAAAACGTTTTAGCAAGAGGAAATTTGAAATGTTTTAGTGCATGAGTTGTTATATAGACCGAAAGCCAAACCTGACTCCGAAAATAAAAGCAGTTTGAAGAATTGGCAAACTAGGTTCAAAGCAGAACGAACTCTGAACTTTTGAGTATCTTATCGTATATCTAATGTTGTGTATAACATAACTGATAAATCATATATACCATATTACATCTATCATACCATCCGGTATGACGGTAACCGGAAACACGCATATTTTTCTGTTTGGCCTGAACGTAAATTAAATATATACAGAAGTTGGCGTTTCTCCAAAGGCTTAAACGTAAGAGTTAATAAACCCTAAAAATTCTATTGAATCGGAAACACAAAATCCCTGTAAAACAAGGTGATAATCGACGCAATGGCCTGGAAGCACATCTTGTGAGGGCCTCGTTAAGGACACTCGTTTTGTATTCGTAGTTACTGCTGTTCGCAGTGACCACAGATTCGTTTTTACAATGAAAGCCTCAACTTTTTATTAAATCTTCATAAATATCGACGTAAATGCGAGCTGTTAACAACTGTTTAATGTTGGAATTTCAAGCTCTAGTTCTTCTCGCCGGTTTTCATGAATTCATTTATACGCAACACCAAATCGAGGTTAACATTGTAGAACTGAGTCTACAGTCATTGCAATCAGCGGCAACTGGGAACACGAAACTGGACTAATCCCTCTAATTTCAACACAACTCACGGTTTTTACCTTAGTTGAGAGAATTTTATAAGCTTTCCATTGACATATGGGTTTATGGGCATCTGCATGATACATTCTCACGGAGTTGCGGACTGTTAACTAAGACAGCTGCTGAGAACATGCGCGGATTTAGGATAGGGGCCAGAGAGCCCCCCCCCCCTCCCTTCTGGAGAATTTTACAAAAGATTTATGAGGAAAACACTGAATGAACGTCTCTGTATTGTAATGTTGAAAAGGTTCACTGTACCCATTTATACAATGAACAATGTAATTACTTAAAGAAAATGTCGTAGAAGTAAGAACGTTACAGTGGCAGGGTCCAACTAAAGCAGCGTTTTGAAAATGCTCCGTAAATTGCTCCGCGTTCACACTATCGGTTGAATGTTAATGCAGAACCTCCATTTATCATCGCGTTCGATCTTCCTAGTTTTCGGAGTGGTCGACTTTGCTTGAATGTTGATTAAAAGCATGGAAACTGCCAAACGGTGTCACTTAGACACCAAAGCCATCAAAATCTATCATGCCAAGAATTCGGACTCCAAACTCAGTTTTGTATTAACTGTAACAAAAACGATGGCCCACGTATTTGACGGATCTTAGAAAACGAAAATATTTGATATGTATCTACGTGGCATATGTCGGCGTGTGCACGTGTTTGCGGCATGTATTATCTGTCAATTACAAAGTGGCGTTGCCAAATGAGATAAACAGTTGTACTTGTAACACACTGAAATAGGTTTTCAGCATCTTCAAGTCGCATTCGACCTTGTTCCATTGACGTGTTAACTAAATCATATTCATCGTTGTGTCTGCCTGTACCTCGCACCTTTCCTTAAACCGAGCCAATCCACACTGTCCTTCGAATGTTTTCCACCAAGGCCGTAACAACGTTAAAGTTTTGGGCTGGGGCTGAATGCTCTTAAATGTTTCGAGGATTTTAGCCTCAAATGTACTTAAAATGTTCTTAGTGTTGGGTTTCAGTTGTTATTTTCCATTCTTACAAACCAACAGGCAGCACAAATACGACTTCTTTGAATTTGCTTCAACCCTGGCCGGCAAGAAAGAGATATTGTAATAAAACAAAAGATGTAAAAACTTGTACACGCACAACACTAAAGGCGATATTGCACTGATGAACAGTAAGGTAAAAAAAAAAATCTCCATGATCTTGTGCAGTATCGGCCAAAATAAAAGTTCTTCGCCTTTCCTCACATTATGTTCTTAAAATGCTCTTAAATTTTGGGCAATTTTCAGCATCGTGTTCTTATATAACGGGTCTTATGAACAAGAGTGTATTTGACAAGCCCAATCTATCAGTGTTCTATTTCTAGACCCATTCACCAGTGTTTTAACGTGTTAAGAGCCATTTTGTTTTTGTAACATTGACTTTTATGTAACATTTTGCTTCAACATCGTTGCAACATTTCATCCATTCTCAGCAGTTCGTACACAGTCCAAGAAAACCATTCAAAAAAATAGCTGCTCGAGTTTATAGCTCAAACAACCAACTTTTAGTTTAGACTTTTAAAGTAAGGTTAGCTTGTTGTTGCCGACTGAACTGTCTGAAGTTTCATTCAAATCGTGTGGAGATTGTGTGGATTGTTATTCGATAGGTGTTGCAATTTGTTTGTAATGTAGGAGGTGACAGTATTTTAATCGTAAATGTGCGCCACACAGTGAAAAACCTGTACAATACCTATTGTGACGACAAACTGTTTTTCTTAAAAGTTAAACTCCAAAATTCGAAAACCAATATCTTGGCGCCATGAGTTTAAATAAATAGTTAAACCTATCCTGACAGTCTTTTTCCCACTATTTACTGAGGGAGCAGGTGAAAACTAATTCTTCTATCTGTTTGTGTCAGGAGCACGCACTATTTCAAGATATATTACTGTATTTATATAGCTCGCATTCTCAAGTTTAAATTTGGCAGTCAAATCACCCACCCTTTCTTACAAGAAACATTACAGTTTACATATATGGCATAATCATAATCATAATCATATAATATATTTATGTAAACAGTGTATAGCTGCCCTACCTTCGCGTCTTCGGTCTGTTAGTACGCAGCACAATAGTTGAAAACATTCGTATGTAGCTGTATCTTGATGAATCTGTGAACTGAAGTCATGATCCTTTTACTGAAACACAAATAGCTCATTTCATTATATAAAAACAATGCACGCTGGTGCCAATCATTTTGAGACAGGATACTTCGAGTGTTTGCTTTCAATCCATGGTTACTAAAACTCGTGTGAAGATTTTTCAGAGAAAAGTACCGACAACTGCTTCAACAGCCCGATGAAATAACGTTCGTTGTTCAAAAAGGTTACCGAGTCCTTATCTCGATAATTTCTCAGCTGACTCGTTTTTTATTTTCGTTCGTGCTTTTGGCATCGTATCAGTGATATCGATCAGACAACTTTCACACCCCTTCGATGCTATCGCAACTACGACAGCATCCCAGCAACTCGTTTACTATCAAATTAGACTGTAATCATGGAGAAAAAGAAAACGTGTTAACTAATACGGAATCGGTTCGCCGAATACATCTAAACGGCGGTATAAGTTTAATACTTTATTGACTGCGGATTAATTCACTCTTACAAAATGGTTACGAATCCAAATGTTAAAGCAGTTGTTGCCTAGACTGACGATGAGCATAGGCGGGGCAGGATTTTCCCATATCCATGGTGATTTGTGACCCCGCCACGAGAAATTTGCACTGTCTGTTTGATGCGCCGTTGGCTATAATAAACACCGATGTTTTAATTACCAATCATATCTGCTCTGCATGGCGTTGAAGGCAGTATTTCGAATTGTAGCGAGCATGTGCTGATGTTCCTTGCATCGTAGTAAGAGTAATAGTAATAGTAATAGTAATAGTGACAGTAGTAGTAGTAGTAGTAATAATAGTAGTAGTAATAATAGTAGTAGTAGTAGTAGTAGTAGTAGTAGCAGCAGTAGTAGTAGTAGTAATAGTAGTAGTAGTAGTAGTCGTAATAGTAATAGTAGTAGTAGTAGTAATAGTAGTAGTAGTAGTAGTAGTAGCAGCAGTAGTAGCAGCAGCAGCAGTAGTAGTAGTAGTAGTAATAGTAGTCATAGTAGTAGCAGTAGTAGTAGTAGTAATAGCAGTAGTAGTAATAGTAGTAGTAGTAGTAGCAGTAGTAGTAGTAGTAGTAGTAGTTGTAGTAGTGGTAGTAATAGTAGTAGTAGTAGTAGTAGTAGTAGTAGTAGTAGTAGTA
>JAOBRH010422496.1:0-17952 GCA_027575125.1 Umimayanthus parasiticus | reverse complement strand
AATAATAATAATAATAATAATAATCAACTTTATTTAGGGAGGGTGACACGTGACAGTAAAAACTGATGAACTTGTGGAGTGGTCCTTGCCGAATAGGGTTAAAACTTCTGGGAAAGATAATACGAAATAAAATACCGAATATGTTGTGTGGAATAAGCTATTCCTTATATATGACATTGAACAAGACAAAAATTGTTACATTTAAACTGCGTCTCTGAGATAGGACGTTGTCACGTGTTCTGAGGTTCGAACTAACAAGTTTGCAGAGATTCTGGCGCCTTCTAGAACCCGGGGGGGGGGGAAGACTCCCATATATAACTAACGGGGATGCTCGTCGAAATTTTCAAAAGCAATCCCTAAAAGTTACCATATTGGGTGTGACTTCAGCCAATTTTATTCCCTAAGTTACCTTGGAAATTTTCATTCATAGAAATAGCACAGGAATATTGAAAATAATCGTCAAAGGACAGCAAGTTCTTCTATACATGAATAGATATTGACATGTCTCAAGAACGGTCTAAAAGATACAGCTTTGACTCAAATTGCTATTTTTTTTTATCTTCCTGACACCCTAAAAGTTATTGGATCCACAATTTCCAACCTCTGAAAGTTACTACGAGCATCCCCGTCAGGTCAAGTATGGGAGTCCCGCCCCCGGTTCTAGAATGACTAGACTGAGCCTCTCCGTAGGATAATTGGGGTGGATTATTCTCGGGGCCCTTCTTTGAATGCACGCTACAGTGGGAAAAGCGAAAATTCCAGACTTAACAACCATATTCTACAAGTACAACATATTTACGCACGCGGTTTTATGCAATCCTAACAAAAACAAGAGGCTAGCCAAGCATTACGCCGGCCCCTCGTAATTGTTACTCGGGCCGAAGGCGCCGAGTTAAGGTTTCGGCGCTGCGTCTTTTTTTTGTTATTGTCGGTGTCGCACTTAAATATGCAGGAATCATTTGCATGCGTTTGGGCCTGGTCACGTGTAGAGTCCATATGCATCGATGGCGGAGTGGTCAGCACGTCGGACTCTGAATTAGTTGGCCTGGGATCGATTCCCGGTGGACGCATATCGAACTTTTTTTCCTTTTTTTCCCTTTTTTTCTTCTTGAAGTAATAACGTTTTTATTGTTTTTTTCTCTTTATTTCAAATTCGAATGATATATCAAAGTAAATCAGAAAAGTTATAGCATACCACAAAAAATTGACGAACAATCCACCAAATAATTACCGGCCATTTGGCCCGAGTGTAAGCTACTGGAAGCTTTTTGTTTTAAAATAAACTGAAACAGGCACAGCGCATACTTTGATCTCACTTGTTCCGCACAATTCGTACATTATTTGGTAACTGTGCTACTGAATCTTCAACTCGCCGGCGTAACGCATGCGATGAACAATCTTGACATCTGACCCTGATTTTGATCTCGCAGATCAAATACGTTGCTTCTATAAAGAATATTGCAGAGACTAATTTCTCTGGCGGCTCGTGGAAGTCTAAACGGTGAATCCCAGGGACTGCGAAGCACTTGATCTTTTTAAGAATTTCAAATATACTTTTCTTCACAAATAATCACATTCTTTTAGGTTTTCAAAGCAACCTAAATTATCGACAGCTATGATGGCCTGTGAAAGGCCTAGAAATAGCAAATCGCTTATCGCACAGCTACGAGTAATTAGAAGGCGACTAATATAATGGGTTAATCTTTCATATTAAAATGTGACGCGAAAAACAAAAAAGAACGGAGCCGTATCGTCAACTCGTTGCCTTCCGACCACGAGTAATTACTCTAAAAACTTTTCCAACGTTGATAAATCTCTTGCATAACTGAGTAGGCGAAAGTTACGATCTGAGCATGCTCAAAGATTTCCTTCAGTAAACATTATTTTCATCAGTATGGAAGCGATAATCGTAAGTGGATTAAATTGTCAGCTGGGTAAACCAAGATTGCGCTCCAATCATGAAATTCAATAGTTTCTGAACCGATGTTACATCCTTCGGGTTTAGTCATGTAGTCTGTGATTTTGTCGAATTGTCAAATTGATTTAAAGAGTTTGGGCAGGTGATTTGATGTCGTTTCAGTGGGCAATAGGGAAAAGGGTGGATGGACGAGGTGTAAAAACGAAATTTGCTCGATTAATGCAGACGAAAAAGTTATATTTGCATGCCTCGAAACCTTACATAAAGTGTATCGGGAAAATGCAAACACATTGTGTCCAAAGGTTGATAGACAAAAAATAGTTTGCACTTAAATTATCCTTCAACACCCTCCCAACCATACAAAATTAAAGGGTCTGCCCCTTGCATCCGCTGGCCGGGCATTACTTCAATGAGTGAACATACAGGTCATTGCCTCTGATCTGGAACGCTACATTAAAGCCACAAACTAAATTGGAACACGCACAACATGGACAATGTATCATCCTTGCATCTGCCTTTCTTCAAACTCAAAGAACTGTTTATAGTAATTATCAGTCTGACCTTTCTAACCACAAAAGGACGACAGCCATCAACCGTTTTTTCACTCAACTTCAGAGTGAGAGTATTGTATATTGAAGAAAGTCATTTTTCAATATGGTAACTCTAAAAATAACTGTTACATTGTAAAGATGAGCAAAACGTTTGATTGAGTGAAAACACTGTCCGTAGTGCGGATAGTCAGATAAACTGCTGTGATCAAACCCTTCTTCTTCCAATACTAGCCCGAAGCAGTATATACGTAATAGAAGGATGGCGAGCAGAAACCAACTATTTATTAATTTAATGACCAAATAACTTTCACGGAATGAGCTTAGCACAAATATTAACCTTACACGAAGTTCGATCGTGTCGGGGATTGTGGAAAATATATGTACTGACTACTGCATTGTGTTTGTCGAATGTCTGCACGATACAAGGTTTGACTTTGAGTTCTGCCAATATTGGGGCGCATAAAATCTAAAATTAACTGCAAACTCATATTAAAACGTATAAAATTATCACATTACACAGATAAACAGATAACTCTGTCAAGGTGGTTTTGACAGATCAGGAAACATCTCCAATTGTGCTGTTGATTGTCCACATAGCTACTCTGCTCAGGGTTGTTCTGTGGCTTCCAGCCAACGGGGTCAGTCACCTTAGCGACATTCCCGAGTTTACTATTCGCCGGGGGACGATCGCAAAGTACTTTTGGTATGATGATAAATCTCCATGCTGATAAAGGAGTATCACTAGGATTAATCTTGTAAAAAGACAAGTCACTGATACTACACTTCAAGGGTTTGATTTTTGATATCCCAAACATTTGGTTTCGGAATCCCAAATAATTAGGTATAGTTTGTGTTAAATTGAAACAGTTTCAATTTGTTTTGCAACATTTGCTAATTTGTAGTTCTTTCTTCAAGGTGCATGCATTAAAATATGCAAAGGCGAAAACAGCGTTTCAAGTAAAACAATAACAAAGTCAGTCTGTAAGCAATCTTTTCCTGGCGGGGGGGGGATGCACGGTTGCTTCTTGATACTGTACATATATAAGATTATAAGGTGAATAAACTTGTATATCTATTTTCATATCTTCTTTAACATCTAGCATTTGTACTTGTCCAAGGGCAGAGTATCCGAAGAAATAACTGCATCGATTATTACTTCTTGCAGTTAAGTTAGCAATTTTGCTCGGTTTTGTTCGAAAGAAACGCTATCCAACCACTCAACCAGATTACTTAATAGGTGTAGTAAAGCATCGTTGAACCGAATGGATATCTAACTATCATGTTTTCTGTTTTAAAACCAATCACCGCATACCCTTTTTTTAAATAAGAATAACATAATTTTGGCAGAAGTTTGGTTGTTATTTATTTGACAAATTCAGTCTTTTTTCTAAAAATACATCTTTATTGACTTTGATATTGAGTTCTTATAATATGATAGAGGTTCAAATTACAGTCTTTAAGTTGAGCTAAATTCATTTTTTTAAAAATATACCGTAAAAACACAAAATAAATAGGTATAAATTGGAAAAATATCATAAAATGGGCCGGGTCAAAAAATAATATATGTCGCAGAACGATTGTCTATCAAAAATGCAATGCACAGAGACTTACTATGTACTATGAAAAGTTCTCTTTGCTATATGTATGATTTGAACTGAAAAATCTCAAAATTAGTTTCTGTCACGGGATTAGGAGATTGCTAGAGTAGGTACAAATAATTACAGTTTTAATGATAATTATAATATAATTAATATGTGGCACTGGAGGTTCCCATCGTTTTGCGTTCGTATTAAACATGTTCTAGTTCATAGGGCAATTGCCTAAACTGTAAAGACACTGCTGTAGTTTAAAAGTTGTGTTTTTATGGATTTGGAATAGACCTTGGACCTGAGGTAGTTTTTAACTTGTTCTTCAATTCAATGGGAAAAATCTGAAATGTTCCTATAAACATTAGAGGGCCGGGTGTAGTTTAACATCGAGAGTTCACCGGAATCAAGTTGATACATTTAATCTGCTTTTTAACGAAAGCACGGACTGGAGAACGTTTCCCATTACTAATAACATTTAAAAAGTTATTAAATTTGTGCTATTTGTGTTTTAATAGAATCCATAAATATGATTAAATTTTGTATAGTTTATAAATGGTCAGTGTTTCATTTAATGATGATGGATTCATCTATAAAAAAACATGTTATTACGAAAAACTCAGTTTTATGTATCCGGCAAAATTTTGAAAATTTCAAACCCCCTCATTTACGATTTCTCGTCATCAGGAAAATTGAACTTTTTGTCTCGATCCTTTTTTATTTTGTTTATCTTAGACTGGAGAGGTTTGTCGGTTACTGTTTTAGGCTATCATTATTGTTTTAAAATCTCTGCAAATGAGGGAACAAAAACAAGAGAAGGGAGGAGAAAGGAAAATTGAAAAGAAGAGACTACACGAGAGAATAGCCAGAGGAGAGAAGAGAAGAGAAAAGAAAAGAAGAGAAAAGAAAAGAAGAGGAGAGAAGAGAAAGAAGAGAAGAGAAAGGAAGAGAAGGGAAGAGAAGAGAAGAGAAGAGAAGAGAAGAGAAGAGAAGAGAAGAGAAGGGAAGAGAAGAGAAGAGAAGAGAAGGGAAGAGAAGAGAAGAGAAGAGAAGAGAAGAGAAGAGAAGAGAAGAGAAGAGAAGAGAAGAGAAGAGAAGAGGATCGGATCGGAGATCTAGAACACAAGAAAAAAGAAGAAAAGAGAACATAGAATTTATGGGGTAAAAGCGGAAAAGTGGAGAAGAGTCAGAAAAAAACTGTTGCTATTAGATTTTGTGAAAGGAAATGCATGGGAAAGGTATTTTTCAAATGAAAAATAGCAAAATTTACTAAGACTAGTAAGAGAAAGGTCAATCAGTCAATACGCGGGTCGAGGTCGGCTTGTATGCTAGGCACGCTTTGCTTTTTTTAAAATAATCACTTTTTGCGCCCTCAGTTTTCATTGGTTTGTTTAGTAAAACGCGCTAATTGACATATCTGACTGGTCCTGTCAAACGGTGTGTTCTTGTGCCGAAAAAAGCATTCTCAAAAATAAACAGATGCAAATTTAGCTGTAAGAAGAGTTTATTGACAGTCACATGTAAAGTACACAAAACTTCCATAATATGAACAGATCAAATTGCCGAGCATAATCAAACTTCAATGCATCAGTGAAACTCTGTTCCTTAAGAAAAGCTACAGGACGCGACATGTAAGTCAAACCACGCACTTTGCTATGTTGTGGAACCATGAAGTGTTTTGTGAATTGCTAGAAGTTTTCCAATTTCCTCGAGGGACTTCAATGCGAAGAACACAGCCGAAAAAGTCCAAGATGAATTCGATAGGTTTTCAAGCGATATTTGTATATGCCAAAAACGTAAGAATGTCTGATCTTGGTTTCCTGTTTGAGGAAATAGTTGTGAATTTTGATATCTATTAGATATTCTTTGCATTTCTTCCTTAATATATTATCCAGCTTCACTTGCAAGGTGTCAGTAAAAGTGTAAAATTCAATCTTGCATGCTGGCTAATTGCTTTCAGGTTGGTTTAGAAATTATCCAGTTATTTCAACTACTACTTCAACCCGGGATTACAACACATGAATGATCTCATTAACATTATATTCAAACTTTTCTTTTGTCTGAAAATTCTTTTATGAACTTGATGGCACTGTATAGTAGTTCACGAAATAGGAAGAAATGCGGGTGCTGTATACTATCAGGCTTGATTGGCATTATGATATGTATCAGATGAAATAAAGTAATTCGAACATGTTGGGATTTTCCTTTTGCGAGACATCTACGCGGTAGATGCAGAAAGCTGACCAATGACAATGCATTTTGACATGAATGTACTTGTTAGTTTAGTAGCAAACGCCGTCTAGTTTTCATAAAAATGAACGAACCGCCTTAGACTTCAAATATCTACCTGGCAACCACGACATTTGTAACTTCTGAAATTGCAAGCTACATTTGAGCCCCTTATTTTATTACGGTTGCAAAACTAAAAGTTTAGAGGTATTTTCTGTAGGAAATTTAAGTTGACTGTGCTAAATGTCCGAAAGCAATTACATTTCTGTAACTATCATTGGTGTGCAATAAAAAAGTCTGCCATATTGTATTCAGTCTGGTTTATAAAAACTACCTCTATCTGATCTGGGCAGACTCGTTCATTGCTGACGATCAGAGTCGATTGAAAGACTGAAAGCGTGTACAACTTGTATATAATATTTTCGCATCATGACCTGTGAGACGTTGGAGCGCTAAAGAAGTAAAGTGAGTGTTCTCTCAATTTTGGAAGTTGAAGAATTGATTCAAAATAAAACCTTCAAAGTCTGTTGCATACAGCGATTAAATTTATGAAATTTTTCTTGTAAATACAGCACCAATCACCTAGAACAGTTTGGTAAGGTTGTACATACCGGGTGCACCCAGTGTAATTGCAAACGGTTTCGATTTTGAAAGAAAAATACTTTCAAGTAAACAAAAGCCTAAAGGCATTTTTTGTCCTGGGTAACCAATTGGTAGTGACATGCATTTCATTTTATTTTAAAACGACGAGAAATGTAAGAAAGCTGTGTGGAAAAAAATGAATTTCTCAGGTATGCAAATTTAGAAGGTTTTGGAATTACATACAATTACTGGTAATTTCAGGTTTTAAAAGCGTTTCTCACCTTTCCAATTGTCCAACCACGTGCGTCATTTCACTCACTCTTCTCAGTGGTACTGGTAAAAAAATATCGGTGTTTGCAGTTTACTGTTTACAGGAAACGAGGGTTCTACATTTCTACAAGTACTAATCCATAAATGGGTTCGTTTAAGTCTTAATCGCCTGGTTTAGTCTTGTGTCGAAAATTGGTTCACTTCACGGGAAGGGAATCACAGGTTTTGACTATCCTAGAATATACACAAGCCCCAAGTTATCCGTGTAACCCGGTGTACATTTTGACCTGATATGAGCATTAGAGTATAGATCGATTTCGTCAGGCGGTACTAAATTAGTGTAAAACACACACCGCATTATAACACGAAACATAACCATGCACTACCAAATTATATGCGTTTTTCTCTTTCTGCAACGACGAATGAATACATAATTTGGCTAAAGGGCAACTACGAGTTTTTAAAACCATATGGCTATTTGGTTAGCCCTTAGTTGTAGGGCTAATTAATCCCTGTCACTCGCAGGTGAAAAAGGCATCTTTCCCAGTGTTCAGTAACAGCTATCAATGTTTCGATTTCACACAGAGCGGAAAAATAAACAAATCACAGCCACATATTTTGCACCAAAACTTGTATTTTTTTGTTTGAAATATATTGTGCATAAAGAATATGTCAGCTAGTAGGTAAGGTAATAATATAAGATGTCTTCGCAGTTAGGTTTATAAATCCATGCTGCAGCAATTGTATTGACTGTTTAGGAAGGCTTGGAGACAAAAATATTTTGCCCACTTGAAGCCGACAAGATTTCCCCAAGTATAAGCAGTAAACTTGAGTTTTAACCGATAAGACAAAGCTAGAGTGAAGAGTGTAGAATTGCGAGTATATTGTTAAATGCAATACATAGCTTTAATTTTTGAGACCAACTTTTAAACACAATTTTACTATTTACAAAAGCGCATAAATAAATGTGTATTTGATAAAGTGAATTTTTTTAAAGTGGTCATCGAATATAAAACTAACGATCATAAAATATCGTTCTTCAATTTGTCAGTGTGGCTGTTTAAACGTAGTATGCTGTACGCTTGAATAGCGGTGCTGCTTGTAGCACTTTCCTACATCCAAGCATCCTTTTGCAGGAATATAACACAATAAACACGGTAAAAATACAGAACAGACTGTCAAGCAGGTCCACCTTTTGACACAGCTCGTGCTCAGAGGTTCACATGAGCACGGCCGTTCCGCGATTCTTCCTTCGGTATAAGAATCCTTCGTATAGTGATAAAACATTCCCTTTACACAACACAGACATGTACAATACTCCACCGCTTGCTCCACGTCTCTGCCACAGCAGAAAAGCTTCACGTCCTCGCCATTCACAAACTGTTTGCCTTTCGTTTTCAAAGCGGCGGAGTACGCGCTGCGCACAGAACAGTCGCCTCGGTCTTTATTATTGTAAGAATATGGAAGCGGCTGTGTGGTGATTGTTTGTGGTGGTGAAATCAGGTCACCTCCCAAATGTCTTTTAGAAAACGTTTCATAGCTTCTGCTTGAAAGTTTTAAGGTTGTGTTTTTGGAACTAAGAATTGATGGTCGCGGAGACCCTGTCGCCTTTGTAGCCGCAGCGATTACACAGTAATCTTGATTAAATTCGTCGACCTTCGATTCTTGGTCAGAGTTCCGAATCACAATTAAATCTCCCTTCTCCACCGGTTTTACCGTTGAAGCCCTTTCTCTGTGCTTTGATATATCGGAGGAAAATCTTCGCTCCCATACCACAACTTTATCAAAGGGGTTTTCATGAAATGACACCGTAGTTTCTACCGCCATTAAACATTGATCCACTATGGACATAAAATCCCTTCCGCTGCCACCGCTCTGTGTACACTTTGTTGGTGTGTCAGGATTTTAATACTCTACAAATGTCAAAGCATTTCATGCCACCGATAAACCCCAGACGCAGTCATACTAGCTGTTCCTTTGGGTGTTGTTAAGGTCTGTCCATTTCTCATCTGGTCATCGATGTGTTTAAAGTTCACTTCTTGCGAGAGTGCACGGTGTTGTATGGAGTTCTGAGGGAGGCCCTGGGGTTACAAAAGGAACATGAATAAGGCTTTCATCAGTTGACATTACGTTCATCAAAATGCAGTTTATATTTAGAATCATCTACTCGTTGAAGTACATTTGTAAAAGTAACTTACGACTCAATCACCCCGTTGACTCCAAGGGGAAGGGTACAAGACAGCGTATGAACTTTAAAACTAAATCTGTGGATCGTTTGCACACGCGAATCACTCTGTTCTAATGGCACACAAAATCGACAGTACCGTGTGCTACTGCAACTGCCAACCCGCGCAGGAAGTCCTGGAATGTATCCGGCACCCGTGGCCTATAATCACTTAGACATTGCACAGTAAACTTATATCAAGCGATAATTCCTAGCTTGAATTACGCTACACGTTCAGGACATGAGGAGATAGTAGGGTGTTTGGGGTTTTGCATCCAACAGCTGCGGCTAGATTTCCTACACACTCACACACATATACGCACACACGCTTGGGTTCACACACGTTAGCTTTTGAAGAAAACGTTGATGCATTACCGCCCACGAGCCTCTCGTTATATGTCATGCCATATTTGTAGAACTGATCCTTGACGTCAAAACCACGCCCCCAAACACAAATGACATTATTCGCAATGTCGCTAGTCCGCAAGTTGTTCGCGCGATTCGCCTAAATTCTCGCAAAGTTTGTTACTCAAAGAGGCTCAAGTATGACGGATTTGCGCGATTTAAGGTCTGAACACTCGCCAGAGCTCGTGTTTGATGAGCTGTTTTCGAATGTGCCAGATTGCGTCCCGAATTCATTTCCTACTCACTGGGACTTCCGGTTCATTCATTTGTGAATAAAAGACTGCAGACAATGTTATTTGTTTAGCTATCTAAGGATTAGCTTGACCATCATTCTGAGTATATTCATTATTTGCATATAAAAAGGTCCCAAGTGATACAGCACTTTAAAACTTCACGGAATACCAGCTGAAGACAGTTTACAAAACAGAGTTGTAGTTCTGGCAAACACTCCACCAGAAATCACTGTCATATTTTATCATCCGTTCGCAAGAAGAAGTTTTAAAAAAATATTATTCCAAGACCGGTTTCCGATGGGGGATTGACAGGTTCCAACTAACTGTTTTTAAACTTTCCTGAATTGCTTTTTTAAACATTCAGGGCAACACTTTTCGTAAAATGAATTTTTACGATATGCTCATTTTCTGTTCGATTGAAATATTTCGGATTTGTCAATTTTGCTTGGAGGAACTTCCGATTTGCAAATATGCTGGCTTCCGCCACCGCTTGATACTAGGCCAAGAATTCGAATTCGAATTTTTTTTTAAAAAAAAACAACGTTTCACGAAATATTATCGATTGACTTTGTCTTGCCTTGTGTAAAGTATTCAAACTCGAAACCAAATTTTAAAAAAATCAAGTCATTCGAATCAATGGCCGTTTTTTTCAGATACAGAGGTGTATTTTGAGAGTGGTGTACTTACAAAGAACAGATTACAATATTTTGATATCAGTAATATTCATTGATCCTTACTGAACTAATAAATACACGCCAGTCTACAAAGTCCTGATGGTAAAGAACATTTTAAAAAGAGAATTGTCTGAGGCGAGACTGATTTGAAACACTGTCATACAAATAAGCCTTTCTTTCTTAAAGTTGCACATATACAAATTTTTGACTAGTCCAAAATTTAATCAACAAAAGTTGCGCAGAGGCCTTAATATATTTATTTCCGGTCATTATTTGAGTTGTCCATTCTGGCATATTCTATGAACTTTGCAAGCAAGGTTTCAAGACTTTCCGCCCGTTGTCGAAATTGTCCCTCTTCAACTACTTGAAAGATCTGAATCAGGCCTAAATCGCAAAATGGTATTTTTAAAATCTGTTGATTGTTGAACAATCTCGCACGAGCTCACGAGTTATGCACTAAGAAGCAAATAGAAGAAAGGTTTTCCGGACTCTTATTGAATTTCAAACTTCAAAGGAGCCGGTATTATCAATGATTGTGTTGGAAATTGCAGACCTCGCTTCCTGAGTTGATGTAAAGAATGTTTTCTCACAAAATTCCAGTCCGGCTGAGCGGGCAGAAGCCCTTGACTTAGAATTTGATTTATGGAGAGAGTTGGACGCTTCTCTGTCTACTGGAACCTCTCCGGAACTGATACGATAAAACATTCTTAAAGCAACTACGATGAATACATTTTAAAACGGGATGTAACTTCACAATTCTCTTAGATATGGTCGACATGCGTGGAGTGGCGATGGTAGCGGTTGTTGATGTATCGACTAGCCAATGAACCAATCATCGCCTGGGGATCCTGTCAAACGAAAACACGACTCGTATATGCCATCGCCATCGGTTCATGTTTTCACAAAATGGTCCATAAAAGTCCCCGTCGAACTATGTCACATAAAACAAAAGTTAGGAGATATTCAAATTTCAATTTTCAAGTCTTTTTCTGTTGAATATTATTGTATTATTATTTTTAAAAAGGTGTCGTGTGCGACGCTGCGAGCTCAACCAGTGATTTATTTCACTGAAAAGACCTCCTAGTCTGAGACGGAACCTCGTACTGTCAACGAATTAAAATCAAGCCCAAAAGTCTGCGTGAGTTGTAATTTTACAAAGCGAATAAGATCTTTAACGGTTCGGCTGTATATAACTGTATCGAGGAACTAGTTTATTATAGCTATACAAGCTATAACGCCAACGTTAATGTTATCTGCAAAAGTAACTGTGGTAGAGGGTATATCGTTACGTATTATACGTATCTATAGGTATGTGTATACGATGTGTGGTATAAAGACGAAAATCCGTTAAACATGTACAGGTTTTCAAGTGGGAGTGTTCTACTTCTAGTATATTCCGCTAACACGAACTATATATCTCTGAATCAATCTCGAGATTGGCTGAGTATTGTTGTCACGTGCTGCGCAAAGATTCTCACGTTTGGGTTTTCCACAACGTGTCCAGCGGGCTTAACGTGGGAATGGCAGCAAGGTCAGGACACTTTGTCACTTGCAGGAAATGAACGAATTCAACTGAATTCCAGCTGTTTGATCATGCGTTCGAATTTAATTAAAGGTTGGACTTCGACAATTTCTTGAGTGAAGTAAGAATTCCGAAATGAAAAACTGTGCCTAAAGTTTTAAAAATGTTTATATGCTATGAGCTATGATATGTTTTGGTCATGGGAAAACGACTGACCCAGAATGTAGGAATAGAAAGTTTTTTCCATCTTTTTACTAAAATAGTTTAATTGTATTGAAGTGGCACATGCTAGATTTAGTAATTTCACATAACTAAAGCGGTTTTCCTGTTGGAGAAAAAGGTTGTTCCACTTCGAAATAGCCGATATTCATCGAGCTCTTTTTTCGTCAGTGTATAGAATATCAAATTACACGCAGTATTTTTTTTTAGAGTCGGACGCTATGAATATTAATAATTCTCCGCGCAAAGACCGATCAGTCAACCTTGGACAATTTTAAAGTCAATGGATACATGATATAAACCATATTTTATCGCCGGGCATGTAAAAACTTGACTGCAATTTTAATAATACTTTTTTAAAAATGTAAAGACAGCGAACTGCGAACTGGGTGTGGCAGAAATGTGGAAAGTCGTATATACTATAAATCTTATATATTAAAGCCTAGAACAAAAGCATTTTAGTTGGGTTTCTACGAAGTATATTTTCGATTAGAGAAATTGTTTGTAATACTAAGTAATCTTCTTACAAAGTCCATCTACCAAATACTTAAGCTTCCGCTACAATACTCAAATGAAAACTGGAAATTAAAACTAAAATATTTACCAAATCTAAGCCTGAATATACTCGAATCAAATTAATACTAGTGGCCCATTCGTTTATACATTTTAAAATATATTTAAATATTCAACAAAGCGTGATGCTTACTCGGATTTGTATATAACTTGCTCTTATTGTTGAAACGAACTATATCGGTATTTCTTATCCAAGACGTAAATTGATTGCTACGAAAACACTACTCCATCAATTGCGTCGTCTGGGCATATTTTAAAACACCTGTGCAGTTTTAGTGTTTCAGCTCCACTGAATTCACCAGATAGCATTGACAATTATTTGATAATTTTTCCTAGTCTTCCAGGCTTACGACAGACAAATGTTCATTGCTAGGTTCCCAGACAGTTTATCACTTCAACAACTTTGGTGAAATAAATCCGTTTCAAGGTGATATTTCACTGGGTATCAATTTTTAGCGCGACATTGATGCGTTAAAAGTCGTACCGTGTCACATTACCTTTAAAATCCCAGTTATGACTAAAACAAGGCGCCAAAAGTCAGGAGAAAATAAGCAAAAGTTTCCTCTTGAGCAGTATCTCTCTGGTTACACGTACAGATCACATTCATAAAAGGCAAAAGCATTTCGTGTTTGAAAGGGGTCGACCAGTAGCTGTAGAAGCGGATCTCTGATTTTCTCATTGGACAATAACGACAATAACAACTAACGCCTTAAAACAATACACAATCAAACAAATACAAAAATAAATTGAAAGAGCTGCTTTGCAGAGCGATCACAATAAGAGACAATAGAGCTACGTCCTTTCTCAAGTTACTGTTTGAAAGAGACATCACCATTCTACAAAAGTTTTTACAAAGCATTTTAACTCAAATAAGTTCTATTGTCAGTCAGTTTATTATTGCCATCAACTCTGCAACTGGTAGTTACAATAGAATATTGGAAAATAATAGTTCCTGGGAAACGAAGATTGTACGAGCTATGTCGTACACAATATTTTTCAACCAGTGCGGATTGTCTGTCGTATGCTGTGGTTTGTTTTGTTCTTAAACTAAACTTTCAGAGAGAAAATCGAATGAAGTTCTATTTCAGCCTCAAACTCATCTGAGTTTGTTCTTATTTTAAGGCGATTCCAGCCTGAATCTTCTTTTAAGTTTGTTCTTATCAAAAATAGTGTTTCTATTTGATTTAATTCTTTGAGAACTGTAAATTGTAATATTTTTTACTGTTTTAAAAAAATAAACTCTTTATTAACGCTGAGCAGGAAAAATTGCCTTTGGCCGTTGACAGGCAGTGGGGAAGTCTTAATATCCATAGAAGCTCTCTTGAATTTGGGTTCAAGCCAAAGATCCGGTTTTGTGTACTGATGTATATTTAAATCCAGTTTAAGGTTATGCTCAACACAAGTCGAACAAGAGCCTACTTATCTCTGGAATACTTACAGTTTTCACCGCTTCCGATCCTACTTAGGTTCAGACAAAACTTGAGGAAAAATAAGATTACTTTTTACTTGAAGAAGAGTGAAGTGATACACCAATTGAAAATTGTTCTGTCCTGTTATTTCAGGTATTCAATGGAACCTAAGAAAATCTGTGTTAATGCTCCATTCACACCAACGCTTAAACATGCTTTAATGTTGTTTAACTAAACAGGTTTAAAAATTATTTTCAAGCTAGCACGGGAAGACTTTCGACTCAACATTTAATGCAAATAGTTTCTCAAAATAGCCGCCAAGTTGGATTCAGTCCTAATAATTTTTGTGCTAGCTATCTACAAGAACTAGCAACTTGAAAAAGTCAGTTTAATTAAACATGTTTGTGTGTGAATGCAGCATAAAATTGAAGATACTAAGTTACGTAAAATTAGAAGAACAAACAGGCCAAAGAAGGTGCTTTAGCATATGACATTTACAATACAATACAATACAACACAATACAATACAATACAACACAATACAATACAATACAATACAATATAATACAATACAATACAATACGTTACGATACAATACGATACGATACAATGCAAATAAATTATCTTATCCCATCTCATCTCATCTCATACCATACCATACCATATATCATATCACATCACATCGCATCACATCATATTCTATTCTATTCTATTATATTTTGAAGGAAGCATTAGTTGCAACAATGTTGCGATGGTTATGGAAGTGAAGAAGGAAACTATGTTCAGAGTGTATGGTACAAGCTAATTATATTACCAAGAGGCTGGACAGGCCGCACAATTAGCTGACTTATACATTTGTTGCAAAAGATGGTCAAGAGAAACTCAGAAAACGGGATTAAAAGAAATAGAAAATGTAAATGAAAACGGAATATTTTAAGTTCTCTGAGTGAAAATCCACATATAAGAACCTAATGATTTAAGAATCTATCGGCTGATTTTTAGTATTTTAATACCTATATGCTAAAATATTAAGAACTTGTTCAGCCTGGAAAAAATTAGGTTCTTATAAAATTTTTTTTAACAATCAGGATTAACCCACACTTTGATAAAATCTAAAATATATATATTTTATACTAGTGCCAAACTATTATATTATAGTAAAGTAGCACAGCTTAACTTCTGCCAATTTTAAAATTGTTATGGTACAAAAAACTCTTGAAATAAGAACCTATTATAAACTAAAGAACCTAATCAGTCTGATTTGTTAACAAATAACCTAAAATATCAGAGTTACTTATTAATTATTTAGCCTGACATCGAAAATTGTAGTTCTCATATATGGGTTCTTGGTGTACCTTTAAAGATCTTATTCGTAAGTATTTAAAGTACAGAATGCAATGGTGGTAACTGAGTTCGTTATACATACATATGGCAATTTTAATCTTAATTTTAAGAATGCTATAATATGCAGGTAAGTTAATGGAAATTGTATCAGTTGGGATTTTAAAGTTACCTTTCGGATGACAGGATAACAGGATAACAAATAAATATAAATTGTGCCAGTTGATAATAGCACGAGGCTTGGTGTATGCTTCCAGCAAATCGATCACCTCTCAACTTCGTTTTAAATTCATAAGTCATCTCCCAAACAGCTAGATCTGTTAACACTTGTGATTCGTAACTACAAAAATTTGGGGAAAAACACATTTGTTTGAAGTGGACCATTCAACAAGTGGACATCTAATACTTTAATTTTCCATCAAAGTTGGTCTTACAAACGAATTGTAATTTTGAAGAAAGAAAGTGAAAAATTATTGTATGTAACATAGTTTTAAAACGTTTTTTCAACCTTGATATGATATTTACTTAACTGGAACAGACCGAGACTTAAACTATATAAAATTATATAAAACCTAATATGTCCTAATAATGTAATTAGTAAATAAATTAGATAACTGCATTATTTGATCGTTCAAATAAAACCTCGATTTAACAAACTACCAAAGGATCGAGGAAATGCATTCGTTACATCGAGGGTTCATTAAATCGAAAACCTCGATATACCGAATTTGCATGAAAATAATTAAAATGTTAGTTATATCGGAGTAAAATGCAAATTTGCTTTTAGGCATTTCCACATGACAAGGCTAATCTTTCCGTTTAAGAATTGAATAATCTAACTGTTCACCTGTCTTACTTTAATAAGTCTATGACGAAGTCTACAACAATAATTCGCATCAATTGACTTGACCTCTGTTCCTTATATCGAGGAAAATTTTAAGTTTGGACTACCAATATTAGTTCGTTAAATCGAGGAGTTCGTTAAATTGAGGTTTCTTAAATCGAGGTTCTGTTCCATACATTTTACTGTAACTTTTGCTGGGCCGAAAAATATTGTTCGTTATACCGAGGAGTTCGTTAAACAGAGGTTCGTTAAATCGAGGTTCCATTGTACAATACAAGTAGAGTGGTGTAGTTATCAATAGTACTAGTTATAAATTTTAGATATAATTTATTGGATTCACACTGGTGTTAACACTTAACACCATATTCTCAAAGTGCCAATAAATCGCTTTTGTTGTTGTATTATTATGAACTATATTAAAAAAATGAATTCCCATAATCATGGCAACTGACTAGTTGCAAAGTTATACACAATATTTTATCGAGAACTGTCAGTAGTAAACACAGAACAAGGAGTCGGAAACTGAAAGGTCTTTGTAGATCAACTTTATGGATGTACTTTAACCTCTTATAAACAAAATGTGATACTCGGGTCTCCGATTGGGTTTGGACGGGGGTTACATACCTACTCATGGACCTCATGAGTCATGTTGCTGACTCCTACCTACTCATATTGCTAACTCTGATTCCGTTAAGTCCTTCAAGCATTCAGTCCGTATCGTCACCCACTCGACAATGTATATTTTCTATGCTTTTCTTCCTAGTTTGACCATGTTGACTCCTAAATTTTAAAAATCTTAAGCTTTGTAATACTCCAATTCAATGAGTCCACTCTAGACCAGAATGATACTAAATGTAAATATAATTGTAGATAATATTAATGCTTCTATCCAACTCTGAGTTTAATTTTCACTCTACTAATTTACTTTGCTACCTACCACTGTTCAGTACAATCCAGTCAATATATAAATTGGGGATCTAGCATCAGTTCCTTGTAGTAGTATGTTTATCCCTGTCTACTACTGTTCTCTGAATACCCGAACAATCCAGGAGGAACACTCGAGGATGATCAGATATTGTTACGGAAATTCTAATATTTTAAAAATGTTCGGTGAAAGTAGTTGCATGTAAATAACTAATAAGTGAACACAGAGGATAAGGCATTATATCACAGGAATCTATTTTCAGGATTTCGTGATACCGCAGTAATTCCTTTCTCGATCAGACGGAAGTTTCACTCAGGCCTGCAATATTGTTTTACTTCCAGCATGTCATCATAATTGCGATATTCTTAGTTAAGCCTAAAGGAAGGTACAGAAATATAACCGAATTGATTTTGTACTCAACAGCAATAATAATGATAACAATGATAA
>JAOBRH010422495.1:0-27259 GCA_027575125.1 Umimayanthus parasiticus | reverse complement strand
AAAATAGGAAAAAATAGGACACTTGACACCCTGTGGTTGATAGAGCCTAGAGGGATTGGGAACGATTTGGGGAGAAGAAGGGTAGAAAGCACAAGGAAAATGCGTAGTTGTTGATAACACTTGTCGCACATTATTATATTTGTCAGCACTTTGTCATACCTATCGAATATTGTTATACTTGTCCGGTCACGCTTTGTAAGACCTGTCACACTTTGTAATAACATCTGTCGCACTTGTTTATAGCCCTTGTCGCACTTTGTAACGCACATTGTTATTCTTGTCAGACGTTGTAATACCTGTCATGTTTTGTATAAGCATCTGTCGCACTTATTAATAACATTTGTCACACCTTATAATGCTTGTCACACTTTGCGATGTGTTCTGCAAGGGAAAAAATGCTACACTTTATAATACTTGCCATAATTTGTAATAGCACTTATCGCATATATTGTAATATATGTCACACTTTGCAATGAAACATCTAGTTTCTAAAGAAAAACAATAGCACAAGTTTTGTTTGTGCATATAAAATAGTGGTTGAAAGTGCAAAGTTTGACAACAGCAGGTTCTTGACCAACACATCAATACTACGATAACTGTTTGCAGTTGTGACTATAAAACCAACTTTCCTAGGGTCATGTTTTGTAGATTTTCATGGTAGGGAGGAGGAATGTTGTTTTTGAGACTGCATTTGTAATGACTGGATACATAAAAACATGTTCCAAGAACCATAATCAGTTTTATTTTAATAATTTTCAATTAAAATTGAAACATCTAGTTTCTCAGTATCATCAAGGTCTTCCAACACCCAGTAAGCAAATATTTCAAAATACGTCTTCCCGAACACAGGCGACGTGGCAATTCGATCTCGGAGGTATCGAGGCATGTCAACAGAGATAGACTTGAACACAAAGTCAGCATTGACAATGTCAAAATTCTGGACTGTGACCCCAACTGGCTCACAAGAGGAGTGAAAGAGGCCATCTATATAAAGGGCGCACAGACTGAGACTGAACAGGGATGGGGGGAGATTCAGTCTTGCACTGATCTGGGACAGGTTGATCAGGTCAAGATCACGTGAACTGACCACACAGCAACTACATCACTGTGAACAAGGCTCCAGACAAAAACTGGCAAAACGTGTACTGTTGAAAACTAATTGTTCCTTCAAGCAAATATATAATTTTGTTAGAAGGTACTGTTGAATATACATTACTTGCAATACGAGAAAATGTATTTTGATGAAAATCTAAATCTAGCCATATTGACGTAACTGAAGTTGGACTTGCGAGTTAAATCAGAAGGAGATTTTTTCTAAAGTAAGCTTAAAGAATAAAAGCCAAAATGGTGATTTGCTTGGGGCTTTCGAAGTTCGGACGGGCGCGCTAACCAACGCCTTTTCTTACTTGGCCTGGCAATATAACGAAAACGACTTTTGACGAGTCTTAGGGACGTTACATTGTGATTCTAAACCAGGCAGTCAACTGATGAATACTAAGCAGTGCATTCATGAATGTGATGGTACTGGCTTCAAGTTTTAACTCCACTTCAATAAAGCTTTTTAATTCTGAGTTTCTAGCTGAAGCAAGGATTTCCGATATAACATCGTAGATGAACTGAAATGAAATGTCAGGCAAGCAAAAGTGATGGTAGTGTTAAAGATGGTCAAATCTATTTTCTTAGCGTGAAAAACGTAATTATATAAATTAATATAGTTTACAGAAATTAGAAAACGGCCGGTTGAAACTTTGTCCATTATAAAGAATTAGAACGAAAGCTTGAACAACGGTCCCAATTTTCTACCATAAAAACATAATATGTAAAGTGGGAAAAAGACCCTGCCATCTAGCAAAAGATCCTTTTTTGACATTGAATCGTTTTTTGATTACAGCAAGCGCGCACCTGAAAACCACTATCTTCGGAAAGTCTAGATAGATTCCATTTGAAAATGGATGTCATTATGTTCATTGGGAGACAATGATTATAATTAAGTGCATACTTTCTCACAGCAGACTATCATGAAACTTTAGAAAATTTACTTTATAAAGTAAACTTCAGCACCGGAGAACTTTGATTTGATCAAACCTGCATGAGTTTCTTCGGCCAATCAAGTAAAATTTGACGAATACTGGAAACAGCATATTTCACAAATATTTTAATTTCGCGACTTTGTAAAAAGAATTCGTTTAAGTAGAGCAATAGATTCTAGCGCTTTACATGAAATAATAACTGCGGCGATTTTTCAATGTGCCAAACGGTGACAATCACGAAAATTAGCTGCTGCAGTAAATGGCTTAAGGTGTATAAACACACCCAAGTATTATTACAGGAAATCCGAAGAAAATACCGTGACAGCGAAATAAAGATAATGAACTGGCTTCTCATTGCTGACATTTCTAGAAGCAAAAATCCTGAAAAATATACCGAGGAGAATAGGCCAAAACCAAACTCGTTTGGGTGTTTGGAGAAATTGATATTAACGGGCGAATAGAAGCAGCTGATAGTAGTAACTAGTATATATCTTAATCCGTTTGCTGATGATTTCCAAAAGGACTGCTAGAGCCATGAATCAGAAACGAAAAACGTCCAGTTAGTGATTTTCAAATGTACCGCAAATTTTAAATATCTCGCGGCATCATACAGGTCCCAGACTGACACGGGGAGTCAGATTTTGTAAGGCACGTCATGTTTAATAATATTCAAACTCACTCGATCATTGATAGCTTTTGTCAAGAAACGAAGGTTATGCAAAATTCGCGGTAACTGTTATTTACATATATACATAGATATCTGCAGGGTCAAGTGAGTATGTTCTTTTTAGTTTAACGACAAGGGAAAACAGTTCTCTGTTCTGCAGAGAACTGTTTTTTAAATTTCACGGCTTTTGGTTCAGGTTAAAAGGAAAACTCTACGCCTACGAATAAGAAACAAAAGGATAATCAAATCAGTTTCGAGCGAGGCAACACTTGTGTAAACTTACCCTACATTTGTCATTCTTTTAAAGTTTTGCTTTGTCCGAAATGTAAACAGGACAGAAGCTCAGATAATCAAAGAAGTCGACGAGTGTGTACAAAAGTGCTTGTGCGACAGGAAGGCGCTATTTTTTCGCATTGTAATGAATCTGCATTGTGTCCTTTATATCTGAATTTATGGCACGAGGCAGCCAGCAGATGTACCCTAATGCTTTCTTTACATTGCAGTGTTTTCTGTACAGTCTTGTTACACTGGTTATAACAAGAAAAATGCGTTTCTAGAAATTTTAAAATGTAAATTATAAATACAAAAATAAAGCACTTTTTTCTCGAGCTGCAGATATGCAGGTAAAGAGAACCTGACGGCCATGTTATGCTTGCAATGAATTGTTTTCGAGCAGACTATATTTTTAGCAAAATTTACTTGTCAGTTTATGTGATATTTCTCGTGATTGCTTTTCAGTTCCACGCCTTTCAGTCCTTTGACTTAAGGTAGTTTTCTTATCCTTGAAGTTTGCAAACTCTGTATGCACAACGGGTTTTTTTATATCACCACAAACGGAGAGGTTCGGCAGAAATTTGGCGCCTATCTCAAGAGTCCTTGGCCTTGGGCCCTGGGCTGATAACCCGTTTGATCGGCTTTCTGTTTGGAGTGAACACACATTGTCTGGGGTGAAAACAAAGGCTCCTGTGCCGCCAGCCTGTGTACTCTACTCATTTGGTTTATTAAAACAGAGCTCAGCGGAGGTGCAAAATTTTCCTAAATCATTTTCTTCCCTGACGTTTCAAGTGTTACTTTCAAAGCAAACATTTCAAAATATATTAATATTTACCCTTCAAAATCATAAGCATTGCGGTGTTTACCATCCGAAAAAAAGTTTTATTTTAATTTACTGAAATCAGCCTATACTGATACTTTGCTTCGCAAAAGTGAACTGCTTTTCTTAATAATAAATAGTATGGGTGTTCATGAAATATGCCTTCGAGTACATGCTGAAGAAGCAAAGACATCGAGCGTTTAATGAACACCGAGACAAATAGTCTCTCCACTGCAGATACTCAACAAGGATAGTGCACTTTTTACTGGACACACATATTCGTGTGCAGTCTCTGCATTGGTCTCTCGGTTTACAGCGCAATAACACTGGGAGTCAGGAAAGCTGTTTGACAATTAATTTTATTAAAGCCTTCTGCAAATCATTTGAACTGATATTCAACGCAGGGGATCTAATCAGCGGGTCCCAGTTGGTCGCCCAAGAAAGTTGTTTTCCAAACATATGCAAGGTCAGCAAAATACACAGCTATAAACATGTATGTGCCGAAAGAGAGTGCAAACCATATATATTATGAAATATCTCCTCAGTTCTTCGCCTTTTACTCTAATCCCTCGGAATATTTTTAATGATAGCCGGATATAGTTGAAAGGAAGGCCATAAATATTACAACGACAAAACTCAGAGCTCTCGAGCAGCTTCCTGAAATTTACAGTGGTGGTGTTTTTGATTAACGAAGCCTAACAGAAAGATATTTGCTCTTAAATTACTAAGGAATCGGTCATGATTACTATGGTTGGGGTTGGAACTGTACAGAAGATGAGTGAGTGACAAATATGTTTGGCCAGTTTCACATGTAGGTGCATGGGTTTTGAACAACCATTCGTACTGAGAAAAGCTTAAAGACCAGCTGGGGTTAACGATTTTTTGAGAAGGAAAATATATCAGTCTCTTTAGCTCCATTGGCAAATTCTCGATATGAGCTCAACGAGAACCCTTCCTGTATTAAAGACAAATTAAACACAACTATTACAACCGTTATGCTCAGACTGTAAAGGGAAGGACTTTAAAGTTATATATACATCTAGCTGTTTTCCCAATGATTCGAGTTTTGTGAAATCACCTACGCCCTCTGACGCTGTGTTGTTGAGTTCAGTCGTGTTTTAGAGACTTTGCTCTGTCATTATTGTAAGTCTCGATCTTTAATTCAACTTTCCAAAAAATAATATGTATTTTTTAATTAAAGCCCTTGCTTCCTCTTGGCGTGTTTGTTCAATGTTTACAAATCCTCTGAATATCACCTAAAAACTATTCTGACCAGTAGTGCACAAGTTCTATAACTCACGCAAGGTGAACAATATTGATGTTGGAGGTGTAAAGACGACATGACTGTCCAAAGAACTTTGCCAACAAATATAGCTGGAAATTAAATTCCTGTGAAACAACAATAGTTTTGGTTCAAGTGCTTTGACACTCTTACCGTTTCGTTTGCCAAACTGCTCAACAAATCAAAAATTTTAAATCGTAAAAGTTAAAGGTGAACAACTCCAGAAAAATGTTTGTTTTTGAGCTTCTACGTTAACTTTGCTGTGTACACGGACCAGTGGTACCTTTTGACTGAGAAAGCGGTTCACAAACTGAAGATGACACTTCTCAAAGAACTAAGGCTCGATTCTGTTCGTATGGTTTCTAGTTAAGCTCGCCACTCCCGGCAATACATGTTCTTATGACACGTATTCTGTAAAAGAGTAATTTAACAAGAGCTTTATGACTATGACACATAGTCACAAGGTCTTCAAATACCCCGCACACATTTGATATAGATTAAACTTGACTGCCGAAAGTTTTGAACTTAAATTTATATCCCCGGTTCGGAATGTGGTATATTGCGAAAAGATTACTTACTTTACAATTCCTTATTAAATTATCTCTAAGAAATTTTGCCAATAATGTTTTCCCCTTTCTCTCCCTTTACAGCACATGCATAAAATTCTAATTTATCGGGTTTCATACACCAATGCCTAATTTTAATTTTGAATAACAACGGAGTTGTTTGCTTAGACTGAAGCAAGTAAAACTTGCACACAGCGCTGAAGTCAAAGATGATAAATTGTTTGACGTGAACATTAAATTACGGGAAAAAATCTTTCGCTTTCCTTTAGTATAATTACACTTTTAATTAGGTTCTACTATGTTACAAGCGCAACGCAAATCACCTGAAGTACCTCAATTTTCCAAAAGTTGGAGGTTATTGGGTATACGTACATTCATTGTTTTTCCCATTATTGACCAAGTTCATATTTCATCTTTTTGAAAGAGCTACTGATGCGAAAGCAATAATTAATAACACTAGGCCAAGCACAGTCAACTTTAAAATACCGTTTGTAATCGATTCTGTTTTGAGAACTTCTAGTCATAATCAACTCTTGAGAAAGCATCAATGACATTACAGTAAACTTTTAATGCTCGCCAAAGTATGTAAGGGGAAAAATACCTAGAAGTGACGTGTTGCAAAGTGCTTGCCGGAAACATAGAAGAGCCAGGCCCATTTTAGAACCAACAAACAAATCCTTTCTCATGCTAATAATGGCGAAATAGTCATGCAAAGATGAGCTTATGTGATAAAAGGTTTCTTGCAACTGCAGACCCTATCTTTGATAAGAAAGAAATTTAAATATTGATTAGCCCAACATTAAATTAACTTTATTTGATTAGTCCATAGCATAGCCATATCTCGTAGGATTCGATTTCAAATTTCCGAGACGAAGTCAATCCTGGTGAAAAAAGCTACCAAGCCGATTTGCTGTAAAACAATAGTAGGTCACATGAGTCTATATTCTGTCCCATAACCGTAGGAAATAAAAAGGCCAGGCATGTCCAGAATTCACCGCTTAAAAATTATTAGGCAATATTGCACAGGTATCGGGTACTGGTGCTTATGTTATTGACCATAACATATCTCACCCGCACTCGTACACAGTCCACGCGTCTACATCGAGAACATTCGGGATAATTTTCGTGAAATCACTCAAGAGCGACGTGCAATCACAATAAGGCAACAGGAAATGAAGACATTTGTCCCTTTAAGGACACTCAGCGGATAGGAAGCCATCATTGGTAGCAACAGTACTAACGCTTTCTTCTCCTATCAAACGTCTCAACTGCCAAGCTGTGCTCCGTCACTACCCAGACTGACAACAAAGGCCTGGAAAAACACAGCTTTAGTCAAGCAGGTACGTAATCAAAGCACGATCTCTAAACTGTACTAATACTTTTCCTTGAAAGCAAGGGACTGAAGTATTCAGCAATGACTTGCTTCTGCTACTAAAGAATGGCTGCCTGTCAGTTGGCAGCGCTCCTCAAACTCAGTTTGACCCCATTAATCGAATTGTCACCTCTTACATTCGCTTGCTGCAGGTCTACGAGATCTTCTCATTCTTCCGTGTAACAGGAGTTATCTAGACGTGTAGATCTATTCTGTGTTTTTCGTGCAGTGATTAGATTTTCTTTGGCTTTTAGTTATTCGCTCAGTGTGATAAACCAAGCCCGCTGAGAACCGCATAATTATGAATCAAATCTTTGCAAACGACCAACTATAGCCCTTATTTGAGTCTCCAAAGCTTATGTTTTTATCTGTCCTTTCGATTCTAAATCTTTCACAGTTCTCAGTTGTGAAAAAGTCAGAAAAAACCCTTTTGGAAATAATTTGAAAAATGCAAGCCACAGGAGAGGGTTAATGAAATAACAAAACAAATTTTGCCGCCCTGCTCCGCAAACCATCACTGAGAGAATTCAGTCTCTTCAGTGTTTATATTGTACAATTTCCAAGCGCCTGGTCTTGTGAATTATCAGTGCCAGTTATTAAATAATTCCGTGCAAGTGCGGTATAATTTCCTTTCTCGGTTTATGTTGTTGTTAATATTGCAACTCACAAACTCCTTAAGTTGTCAATGTATGTTTTTCTAATACTAAATACCAACTCGATACTTTCAGTAGAGTTTTCATACCACCTGAAAACGGCAATGCCTTGAGGTGACTGCAAGTGGACAGTAAAGCACGTCAAGTAAATTTGTCCAGTAAGCAAAACCTTTGAAAATGTTTTGTTTGCTGTCATTTTTTTCTTATCACTTATGTCAAGTATTATATAGTTCTCTTGCACCGGGTTTACACCACTCGTTTGCGACACCTGAATGCAAAACAAAAGGTTAGATATCCAGTTTTCAGTTTAAAGAACAGTCCGCAATCTGGAGTGGGAAAACGGCGTCCGTCTAACTGCGGGTTGGCATAGTTATTGAAAGCAAGAGAAGAAAATCGAATCCCTTGACTAGATTAGTCGGCTAGATAAATTGGCGTATCATTAAATACGTCCTAAGAAACAAGGTTTTTCCAAACAGAGTGCCCTCATCTGAGCTAATTTGTTTCTATAAAACGAAAAAGGATCGCCTCAATAAATCGACCTGCTTTCACATCACAAGAACAATTTTTCATGCTAATCGTCTCCTGTAAATAAATCAGCTGGCCCAACTTGCCAAATTTATTTTTTCTTTAGATAATTGGTCATTTGTGATTCGGTAATATCAGTCAGTCACACGCACAGTCCACATATTAACCGGGACTCTCAGTTTAGAAATCAGTAAATTATAAAAATAATGTTCGGGCGGAGGTGATTGGATTTAAGCGTTATATCAAACATTCAATTTAGTGCTCCTCTAATTCCCTGATGGTTCAATTGTAAGTTGGATCTAACATTCTCTTTGTCCGTTCCGTTCGTTCAGTGCGACACGTGTGACCTCAAATGAATATTAGAAATAGCTTTGACGAAACTTCTTATTTTTACCAGGTTCTGTCTTACGATTAATTTAGACATGAAAGAGTATACTTTCAGGTATGAATGATGAGATGGTAACCATTTCATAAGGATAGAATGTGACAGGACCAAGAGTACGAAGAACAAGAAGAACAACACGCGTAGATAAAGCACGTTTTCCACGAATCGTGCGCAAGGCATTATGTGCAATGCAACTACTGTGTGTACAAATTTTTTGATATGTATATGGCAACTGGACGTCTGACCAAATAGCTCTGGCAACTGGGATGGTTATTTATTTTATTTGGGAGGCACTCAGCTTTAATCGTATCACTCCGCCCAACTAACTAGTTCGCCATAAATATACCGTCTCCTGATTTGCCCACCGCAATTCATTTAATACCATTACCGCACAACATTCACCATATCTTACTGAAATCTCTTCGCTCTTTTCACTGATAAGTAAGCGCGTGCGATGAAATAAACCATTTACATTACTAATAGGATAAAACTAATCAGTCAAATATCAATAAAGTCTGACTAGAACTTGTCAAGATCTGGACAGTGTAGAGAGAATGAAAGAAAGAAACAAAACCAGCTCTTTTCAACGAAAACAAGTTGCTTTTCCTAGCTGCTTTGCGTGTTGACTGCATATCAAAATAATTGAAATTTCTAAAGCTCTCCCAAAGAGAAAAACCCCACGGTGATCGACTGTGATTCATTTGCATGAAATTGCCATTTGGCAGGAAACGGATGTGCGAGAAGAGACAGTGTCTTGTTGAAACTGTCAGTTTCCCGCCAAACCGAGATGTGACAAAACAGTTGTCAAACTTAACACATAGTGCTGTTTACATTCAAATAAGTTTCAGTTTCAATTGAAGTCAAAACAATTCACTCTTGCCTTAGCAAGTTAGGGCCGTGTATAGTGACTTCCTTGCCTTTTGCGGACAACGTTTTGGGAATGTTGCATTGAACAGATTAGAATGAAGGTCGAAACTGCTTAATTCTGTGACGTGTTATTTATAACATGCTGTGCAGTCCAAGGTTTCTATACACGTGCTGTTTCGTCAGTTTGGCTTTGTTCTTGTTGTTGTTTCCTGTGATAATTATTTGAGGTTTTGTGAGTGGAGACCTGACAAAGGCCAGTAATTTCACGAAAGGTTAAGAAACTTGTGATAACGGTTGAAAAACGTACTGGCGATAGGAAACTACTTATAGATGTTGTTTTGTGATAGAAAAGTCCGGTTAAGCAAAATGTTGCCTTCTACGATCTCCAGTCCAAAATCTTTTCAGGAAAACTGTAAAAATCCACACCACCACAACATGAAGGATCTGTCAAGCAAAATGTACGAGCTGCTAAGTAGAAATTAGTTTGTAAAAGTTTTGATGTTTTGCAGACAAACTTAAGTTTCAGTTTTTTTAACAACAAAAACCCACACACTTCACAACGTCACTGACCTACCAAGCAAAATATACGAAGTGCTAAATGGAAGTTTATAATAGCTTGTAACGTTCTGATGTAGGCAGACATTGCTAAGGTTTTATAAATTTAAGAACATTATACTAGAGAACGATACATCAGTTTGTTTTGAAGACAAAACTAGTAATTTGTTAGTGCTCTGTCAAAGCTTTGGTAGATATGGCATTTGAATCAGTAGAGATTACGAACATTTAGCAGCTTCGAGCCATTAAGCTTGTTTCCATTTGCCTCTAGCTTTCATTATTGCAAATCTGAATCAAAGCTTAATCGAAAAACTGAACTGAATAGTTTTCAATATAGTTAAACATATCAACTACACTTATAGAGCAACAGAGTCGTTATATGGATTGCATATCAAGGTTTTCCTTGACCAAATATAGTTTCTTTTTATTTAGAGAGAACAAAGTTTACAAGACCACTGAGAATCAAATTGGCCCATATACTCTAAGAACAAGTTAACTTATCTCTGCCTTTGGCTCAGGTCCTGAACTACAAAAGGTCCAAACTACGGCTACAACATTCTTATAATTATTATGTATAGAAATAAATAGCGTGAACAGTTTAAGAGAACAATTTCAGATTGAATTTGCAACAAAAACTTGCTTAAGAAGACATAGCCTCCGCCAAAATTCTATAGTTCTTACCAAAAGCCTGTAGTTACGGAAGAGGGCAATAGACTTTCTTAGTCATTTAGTGAACAAAAAGGTGGGAGTAAGATGAGTCCAAGTTATTACTTTCCCAAGGAGATTATGAAGTTCAGGGCGTTGTCTTGTTAACCGTAGTACTTCAGTTTTGATTTCCTAAAATTTGCTTTAACTCCAATTGCAGAAAGTTTTAATAAACTGAATGCAAAATGTGGACATTGTGGTGCGCTCAATTTGCAGGTGTGCTAAAAGCGGATAAAGAGATTTACGGAAGGAGATTCTAAGCCCTCTTAAAGTTATTGGCGTCATTCGAATTTCGACGGAAGACCTCTTTATCTGAACACTTTCACCTTTTCATGCAAAAAGTGTTTTTTAATTCATGTTATTTACCGCTAAGGCAGTTGTCTTGCTTTTAATCATACGGCACTGCCTCAAAGCTATTGATGATAAAACTAAAATTTTAAATCGGTCCCTGGCTATTAGTTACCGACAAAGTTTCGTGTTTCCTCAATGCACAATTATCCAAAAACTGGACAGACCGCGTAGACGTTTTACAGATATTCTTGGTACAAACAATCAAAGTCTCACACAAAATACGAAGGCAAGGGCATCAAAAGCTGTACATATATATTCTTATTGAAATGATGAACTTTTATCGTGACAGGTCGGATTCTTTTCTCTATGCATACAGCTTAATTATTTCCAAAATCACTAAAAAGGTTTTCGTTGCAACTCTATTGTTAATAAACGAAGCCCATCAAATCAATCCAACTTTATTTTGAAAAATATAGATATAGACTGATCGACCTGTTTCCAAAAAGGTATGAAAACATTGACGTAAACCAGGTTAAACAAGTGCCATTTAGCAACCCCAGTTCACATATGTTAGATGATCACAAGAAAATTATTACTAAGTATCGGGGTACAAGCAGTGCAAGAGAATTCTTGTGGACAAAGGACAACTTTACTGAGTTTGTATAAAGACCTGCTTGATGAATGAAGCAACTGGCTCAGCTATAGTTAGTCGGCTTCACGACCCATTTATATGATAAACTGATAATCTTCGGTACTATTAGACCGATCAACATCGTGTTTGGCTTGAATACTAGCATACAATCAGATGAGCTCAAGCACGTGGCTTCTTGTTCAGTTTGTTCTGAAGTGCGTATTTATATTCACCTTGCCATATACAAGACAAACGTCCATTTCATTTTACATTACTTCAGAATTCTTTGAAAAGCAGTATCGCTGTGAATAGTTCGGCTAAATAAAGTCTTGATAAGTTGCAAATGATTTAAGGGTTTCTCTGCATCTCTTTACTGAGCGTTACCCGGGGGGATTGAAACTGAAGTATTTCGCAACGTATAAGTCAGGAAACTTGACTATACCAATACAACACCGACTAATGTTTCGGTTTTAAAATATTGATAGACAGACAGGAATTGAACTCTGATTTTCTTCCAGTTATCTTGATATCTATGTTCTAACTCCTTTTGCATACCCAACAAGGGAATTTGAATACAGGACAATAGAGAACAGAAAACTCTACTTTTTGCTGACTTCCTTATAAATAGTTGACCTATCGAAAGTGGAGGATTTCTCACGGGGTGTATATAAAGATATCAGAAGGGAAATCTCCATATTCCCAAATGGTACTGCATGGGATGCGATACTAGCCACAGATTCTGCGGGCTGATAAAATAAGTTAATATAGGTAGTCAGTAGTAATAATAAGAACTAAAAAGCTTATGACCTGAAGCAAAATACAAATAAATTAGTACAAGTATACAGAGATTTTCACATGCATAAACTGTACATAGGCGGGTGCCTACATGGCGATTCCTGTCACAAGCCTAAAGTACACGAAATTGTGCCGCCGTTTCAAAAGTTGTTTATTTCCCGCAACTCTAATCATCCCTAAATGATGCCGAACATCATCGTCGGGTTCATAAAAGTCATAAGAGTGTAAAGAGACCGGATGCTTTCTCCAAAGCAAACAGAAAGAGTTAAGCCGGACACGAGTTTCCGATGAAATGCACTCAAACGAATTCCTTTTCGAAGCAAAGCGGTAATAAGCAAGACTCCGCGCTGTCGAATTAAATATGATGTAAAAGTTTAAAATCTGAAACCAGAGCTTACAGTGGTTTTTCTAATATAAAGTAAGTTGCGTTTCTAGGTTAATTTGTGAAGAGCCTTACTCTAAGCTAGAACAGCCTGAGAGTCTGTGATGGAAAGAACCTTACAGACGAAAGTAAAACGGTAAAACAAAAATTGTCGTCTGGTGAGGCAAAAAAAAACTGCGTCAAACTGGCCGCTGTATCTTGAGTAGTCTAGTTTACAGTGTATAGTAATCGTCGCTAAATGCTTTAAAACTAAACTTAAAGCAGCAATGAAAAAGCAACAAAGAGACATAAAGGACAAAAGAACGCCTCAAATGCTCTAATTGGTTTTACGAAAAATCTGCTGAGTAACAATTTTGGGGGAAAAGACGTCAGTACCTTTCTCCCTTCATTATTAACTTTAAAACGCTGACCATTCCGCCATTCACCAGCAAATTTGACGCTCTGGGTAAAATTTTAATAGTTAGTTATGAGTTTAAGGGTTGGTTAAAATCCCAGAGTCTGCAAATTTAAGACACTGGTAGATACTAAACGTCTATACCTATACCTATATGAACTACAAGAACAAAGGACTTTTAGTAATTTATGAATTGGCAACCAACTTGAGAGTTAATTTCTATTTCCACAACTGAGAAGGCCGTTCAAAGTGAAGTACTCTTTTTTAAAACTGTTTCCAGAATCGTTCACCTAAAAGCAATTCGTTTTACTTCTACACACATACTGCATGCATATACGAGTTTTGGTACTCTGCCAACAAGAAGGATCTTTGCCATATAAGTACTACTATGCACTCCCCTTAAGACACGAAAGAGAGCCAATCATTTTTATGCATACGTTTCACCAAAAACATTACTGCATGTTTGCGAGTTCCTGTTCACGGCATCAAATGACTCCGTATCTGTTCTCTCCCAGGGACAAAGCTGCTATTTCACACATCCAGCAATTCAGTGACAGCGATTGCGGGAGACAAGCACAGCTTGTGTACAACGCTAGAACTCGCAGGAAGTCAAGTAAGTCATCCTGATTGTATTTCAATACGCAGCAGACAACTCAGACGTATTATGGTGTGGTTCTGAATTGTAGACTCTAGTTTTGGGCATCAGGCTGTTCACTTTACCTATATAAAAGCCATTTCAATTTGAAAAACAAGGTGACAAGCTTTACTTCACTGAAAAGCAACTTATAAATCGTTTTTACCACTTTTGTCTTGGCCGCAGTATCAGTGAAAAGAAATAAAGAAATGTTTTTGACCTGTTGCAAGTGAGATTTCTCAATTATTAAAGATTTTCGAGAACATCTATTTCTAATTTTACTTTGCGATTTTCTTTGCCTGTTTGGCAACAGAAGTGTAAGTTAGTAAACTCGTGTTTAAGATCACTGTCCGTCCGAACCGGCAGCTGCACAAGGCTATTTTTCCAAAGATTAGGACGTCATGTTCAATTTGCTAAGAGAACGTGAGTTAATCACAGGATGTAGCTATATATATATATATAGTTCTTATGAACTCTCAACTGAATACATGAACTTGATCAGTGAAAAATGTTTGATGTACTGTAGTTTTATAATATACCTTTTAGTTACTAAGCAAATGATAGTCAATATGTGATCGCGTTAGCAGTAGCTTTTAAAATTACTGCTCTCAACTGATAAAGGTTTTTGAAAACATATATACCTGTAACAGCTGCACAGGGCTAGTTTCCTAAGATTAGAAGTCATGTTTTGCCACGAAAACGTGAGTCAGTGACAAGATGTAGATTTCACTCTCAACTAAATACGTGTACTCGATCAGCGAGAAAATTTTGATCTCATCAGTATAATAGTTTTAAAATCTACCTTGTTTTCTCTCCATTCCAAAGCAAACTGGCCTTAACTCGGCTTAAGTAATCAGCGCTAGCTGCAGCTAAAGTCGCTGTCCTTTTAAAAAGAAAAGTTGCGCTGTATTTCGTTCATGAACTCAGTGAGGTATGTCGTCCCTTTAGCACAAATTAAATCACATCTGAGGTAGGATTAGTGGACATTGAATTGACCATCTACACGCACGGAACTAAGTCAAGCACCTCCAAAATATAAACCAGACCAAAATGACTCGCTTCAGCCCTCAGGTCCAGATTCTACGTTTTGCCTACCAAATGTTTTTTTTGTTCTCACAGATGGACTTCTCGTGACTGCAGGCACTTAATGCGATTTCTGTAGTTACCAGATACTTTTCTCAAGGGATGAGTTGCCTGGCCGTATAACCCGTACAGTAAGTCGATATTCCCCTCATGCAGATTTCTCATTTGCTGCAATAGTTTTCTTGCCAAATATCTCGCTTCAATATTCTGTGAGTTACGAGGTAAATCTCTTGATAACTCCGATGACGATGTTCCTTTTCAGTGAGTGTATCCAAAAGTCACTGTCAATAAACAGCCATGTAGGAAAGGGGGAATTTCCGTCAAACGCAGTCAGAAATGAAGCAAGCAAATCAGTCAATTGTGAGAAATTGACACGAACTCTGTTTTGGGCAAAGTATCGCACTATTCACAATGTGTTAGATCGAGTTAAATAAAGGATAGTCAGTTACAAAAGTACTTATCACTGAGTAGATATACTGGTTTGATCAACAAAGGTGGATATGGTATGTTTTTCGCATGTGAGGTTTGATGTGTAGCTGACGTTTCGAGCGTTGTTAGTTTGTTGTTACATTAGCCCTTCGTCGGAGCAGACTTCAAGGGCTACGCTCGAAACGTCAGCTATACATCAAACCCCACAGGTGAAAAATATACCATATCAACCTTTGTTGATCAAACCCGTATTCAGCTTACTCGCCTGCGAAGAAAAAAACAGTTTTTTTTTTCGAAACTAATCTTTCAGTAATTATCAGCAAGTCTGCTACTGCAGAGGTTCGTATAACGAAACACGCGCACGCAATCACCGCGAAAACTGAAGCATTATCTCTACAATATTTGTGGTTATTATAACGCCAAATTTTAGAATGAAATCAGAAATTGGTTGGGACTGTCATAGAAAAGTCGGGACTTATTATAAACGATGATGATAAAATACGACTTTTTTTGCCCTGAACTGTCGAAGTTCTGTATATAGTTAAGTACACGGTGCTCTGAAAAATGTCTTCTGTTCGTCAGAGGAAAACAGAAAAGGTAAAGCGATTGTCGAAATGGCGTCAGTTTTTCAAGTGCTTGAGAGAAGTAACAACATAAAACACATTTGACAGATAAGGAATTGAATAAGGAAAGTATCTGTACAACCAAAGTGTCTGTAGACCGAGACAAATAAATTTTAGAAAGTATGGATGCTATCAGTATTCATATCACTACCAGTCTCCTATCGCATATTTTAACTAAGAAATGTTGCTTTCTACTATATTTTAACTTCTCTGGAGCTGAGCTGAAGCTCAGGACTTCTACACTACAGATATTGACAAATACACAAATATAACTGTTGTTCATCAACTAAGCACCGCAAAAAAGAGCAAACGAGTAAGAATGAGCTGTCGGTATTGTTTTCACGTCCACAGTTCGATGGTGTCTTTTCAAACGTTTTTAAATTAAGTCTGTTTATGCGTAGATACGTAATATTTAGCAGCTGCACGGCCACGTATCACAAATATAGTCGTCACGTGTCTTTAACAACATTCCGTGAGGTTTTGGATGTCCAAACTAATGCTTTCTTCAGTTAAGTTTAATTGCTGACAAGTATTTCAATCCTGTCCAGACATCAAATCTCGATACTTTCAAGATCAACGTGTGTTTTTGAGGCACAGTTTCCCTTGACAACTAAAAGATTTCACTTAAATGTACTATTGTTTCATAAATTCGTTTATGGTATTTCTCTAACTTGAGAAAGTAAAATACTGTGATGTTTTAATAGTTTTTCATTGCCGGAAAAGGAGAAGGCGTAAGAATGATGTTTCGACACATGTCTTTTTCACTAAAATTAGCCAATCAGCAAGCTCGCATACTGTGAGGCAATGGCCCTATGATGGCAGGGTTGACCTCTCGTTTACCGGGCAGTATTATATTATAACGCCCCTGGGAAGTTTAGTATCGTTTTCTGCACGAAAGAAGAATGATTAATTTGCGAACTGCTGGATTCCTCAAGGGCTCCTCATACGTCTCTAGGATTTGGGACATAAAGTGCAGGCTTCAAATAACGTTAGTCTTCTTTGTCCGTGATTTAGCCAACGAAGTCTGTCATCATTCAATTTTAGCCACATTATCGAGTTTTAACAGCGGATTATGGTTAAATGCTCGACTGCAATAATTAATAAAATATCTCTCGCTTACCAAGAATGTGTTGCTCTGTCTTGATTAAACGTTAATGAGTCCGCTGATTGACAGCGTCACAGGGATGGGAACACTTGGGCAGTGTTAGAGTGAAAGAACACAGATATTGAATGCAATAGGGTCAAATACTTGAATGTGTTATTTTTGTTCCACTAGCACAACCAGAGAAGGGAAACCGACGACTATCAAGCGCAATGGCTGGCATCTTTGGACGAATGCCACCCTACTCTTCTAATGCCATGAACTTCCCTCCAGCGGGATTCGAGTATTTCAACCCAGAACCTCAACAGTATGGTAAGTTTGCTGTTTCTGTGATCACTGACTGTTTGAGCATGTGCACTGAACAGTTGATTCTCAAAACATACACAGTGAGCGTTTTCTTGAAGTCCGCCATCAGGTGCTTCCTGAACGAGTACAGCGTCCTAAGAGACACCACAGTGACAGTTATTGTCATATTTCGATGTCTAGTCTTACGTCAGTTGGTCGCTGCGTTTCTTGGGTTCTCTTCTGAGTTCTGAGCAAGTCTGTCCTTTACCCCTCATTATTTCTAGAAACCCTTCATGTTAACCAATGAAAAAGAACAACAAAACCAAAACGGAATCTGGGACTTAAATACTGAATATAAAGAGAAACAAAGCTTGTTATTTTTCTTGTGAATGCACTGACAACCGCGAGGAAATGAATGAAATCTTGATTTAAACAAAGCAAAATTTTGGTCCAGAGTACGCCATCACACGTGCAAAGGATTGGTCTGTTTCTTTCAAAAGTACTTCTACACGAATCCATCATTCCCCAAACGCTCAAGATTTAGCCCGATAACCCCTAAAACACTGGCGCGTGTCAACTTTATAAAAGAAAACAAAGAAATCAAAATACGAACAAATAATTGTCCGGTTTCAGCAGCAACTAGCAACGTTCAGTGCAAACACGGTGGCACCTGGACTCGCGCTGCGAGGACTGTCTGCAGCTTTAACGATTGTTGTCCGCAACATCTCCTAATTGAGTTTTAACAGTGTGTCTTTAGAAAACAACTTGTTGGCTTGCATGTGTAAATACTAAAATTGCTTCTGATATATCAAATTGAAAAGCTGCTCGAGGGCAGAAGTGAAATAACTAGATTTTCCCAACTCACATCAATACGTTTCCACATACGAAAGGAATTGCTTCATTAGTTCTTGATGAAGTATGACATCTAGCTGATGGTCCCCATCCTAATCGTTTTTCACGAAATATGAAATAACAACTATCCAGGTCCAAGAAATCACAAACCAAGAGCTTTGAGAGTTTTTTGAAGCTGAAAGGAGAAACTCCACAAGAGTCCTAGGAAATAATAAACACATGTCAGAATTCCATCATTGCCAAACCAAACACCTTTCAATGACAATTAGGTCGCCGGCAAGAAGTCGACAATATTTATCTTTCTAATTTGTTTATAGCTGTTGACGGATTTGTGGTATCAACAAACAGTGGATTAAACTATCAGATAATTGTTAACCAAATTATGAAAGCTTTACCAAGGAGAGAGGCAAACGAAAATATAAATAATACCGTGGATAAAATCTTAGATAGGCGAGTGGCGATCGCTAAATTAACCTCTACAACCTACATTTTGAACTGACGCATTTTTGTTTCACATTATTCATGTTTAGATCTTTCAACTGTTCGCCAGAAAACGCAATTCACAATTGATGGACCTTCTCAGCTTTAAATAAACTTTTCGATGACTTATCCTTTTGTGTTGAAGGGTTTCAGTTTTTAGTCGATCAAGCTCTGTATTTTTTCTCAGTGAACAAAGTGTATTTCTGATGATTGACTGCACAACAGGGAAATCTCGATTTACAACGTGCAACTAACAACGATTGGGCCTTTTGTGATTTTAAAAGGTTTTCGAGTATTTACCATTGTGCATGACTGTATGAGTGAATACTTTATTCAATTCAGCACTGCTAGAATTTCGCTTTATTTGGGTAATTTCTGTCATCCGAAGCGCAGACCAATGAAACAAAGTCCGGTGTAAAACATATTCACTTGTAATTTGTTTAGTCAGTGGTAACACATACAAGAAACATAAACTTAAAAAATACAGCTAGTAAGCCCTTTTGAAAGAACAAGTCCGACAGCAGATTACAGTTCGAGCACAAACCTTTGAGTTTGAGTCTGACTGGATGTAATATTGGGGTAAATGCTTCGCAAGTTCAATTCGGACAGCTGATTACGTACTCGCTTTTTTTATAAGAACCAGTAACTTTCGGCTCAGTTGTTCTTAATTTTATGCATCATTATGGCGATTTCAGCCTTGAATTGTTCTTATTTTCTAAATGGACTACGAAGATGGAACCAGTAATTCCATAAAGCCATATTAAAGGAAACTAACATTGATGGCACCTAGATAATCTTGATGGACTAAGATTACCGTAGCGTAGTAATCAGTGTATACTGTAATATTGTTGCAAAACTGAACCGGCAGATTCGAAACGAAGAGTTACATCGTACATGTATGCAACGCATAGGATGACTCGATTTTTGTTATCGTTTGAGGCTGATTTTTAAAAAAAAATTAAAGGGCGGTAGAAATATTATTATGAGCTTACAAGTACGTCTCAGTCTGCGTACAAGGACTATAAAACAAGATTCTTAAATTTGTCTGACTAAAATTTCAGTCTCGAGATTGTTTTTAGGTTTTTCTTAATTTTGGGCAAATCTCAGCCTGGGTGTTCTTATGAAGTTTGTTCTCATATTTAAAAAAGGCATGTATGCCAAAACGAAAACTATAACAATGTCAGGTAAAACTGACCAAATACTCCTTTTCGGCTAACGATTCTATGGGTTTTAGAAGCACATAATCAGTCCTACAAAACAACAATCACTTCGTTTCAGTAAACACTGACCTCAATTGGGTCCCCTGGGATGGCCAGAGGGCGAGTCGAAATGTTGGGTTCTTACACCTACCCAGCCACAGGTCTGTTTGTTAAAACAACGATTTAAAAGTGGCAGTACATGCAATTTTATGGGATAAGCTGTAGAAAATTCCTATTTGGAAACAAAACGTCGAACTAAACAGATTTTAACAACAACAGTTTCATTTTGATGAAGTCAATGGCAAAATAATCAAACTTAATCCACGCATAATACTAACAGATCTCACAAAAGGTATACAGATTAATGCAAAACCGAAACTTTAAAGTATTGCCTCCAACAAATGCTACAAATTCGAATGCTTGTTTCACCATAAAAATTGCTCTTGAATGACAAAAGAATTGACAGAAAGCAGAATAGTTCCCTTTGGCAGAGTTGAACACTACTTGTTAAGCGGCCAAAACTACATGTACCCCAGCCACAACATTTTGCGGTACATGTTATGTGGCAGTTTTATCCTTAAAGACGATGTAGATAAACCAGTTTCGTTTATAGCATTAAAAGGGCCAAATCGGAAAGACAACGCGTCAAAATGTACAATAAGACAGCATCACGAACTGTCGAGATGGCTAACTCCAAGTGCAGAGAGACAACTATATGTGTTTTTGAAATGAAATCATTAGTATTATTTGTAAAGTGTGCGCCGTTCGGGAAATGTTTTCAGCTACATCAAACCCAAGATATCTTACTTAACTTGCATAATTCAAATCAGTAACATTTTCCAACTGAGCTAGAAACTCAGAAGATGTCAGAGTAAAGTTATCACCGATTAAATGGTAAATTATCAGATTTGTTCGCCGATTCTCACTCCCACCCAAAAACCTGAGTGCGAAGACTCCGCACACAGTCGCGGAACTTAGATGAGAAAAAAACACATTGTAACTATTAATTGATCAACAATGAATCCTGTAGAGGTTCATAGAAATCAGAATACAGTCAATCAAACGTCAATGTGTGGTATAAGTACCCACATAAAGAAATGACAATTCATTTCAATCAGATCTACCTTGGGACTGACGTTTTCAAAAATGTGGCACTTGTTTAAGTGACATCTCCCCACCTTGTATTGTTGCAAGGCGCCAGGTTGACTCCAGCCTACAACCACTCAGGAGATACGCACGCAACTTTAAACAGCTGTTTGTGAATTTTGCTATCAAATTGAGTGTTACATTGATTCAGGTGTATTATACTAAGAATGAAATCTCAATGCCAAATTAAAACGCCATTGATATTAGCGCTTTTTTTCCACAGCATATATTGATTGGTAAGAGTTTGTCAGTTGTACAAAATGAAGATTTTCTTTGGCTTCAACAGTATGGGAAAGGAGCATATACCAAATTAATGAATCAGTCCTTATGAATGCCCGCTGCTAGCACTGGCACTTTGCATGTGCTCGAAAGTGTCACACGAACAAGTTAAAACTCAAAACTAAGCTAATTTACTTGGTGGCCATCTTTGTTGTTAAACACAAAAGGAAAGATGTGTTGCAGAAAATCCCTGGAAGCAGCAGATGAAAGGAATTTATAAAATTCATAATTATAAAATCACTGTAAGCTTGAAGAAAAGTTCTCAGAAAAGGAGGGGGGGGGGAGTAACCCTGCTAAAGATCTTTGAATGGTAGAAACTGTGAGAAAAATGTTGTAGTACCAACTCCTGTCCTGCTACAGCATCAAAGACTAAGGTTTAAAATGTTACGAAAATTTTGAAAATGGAGGAATTATTAAGAAAAAACAATTCGTCTCCTCAAGACGATCAAAATGAATGGTCACAGTACACTATACTGCGACAGCTGCGTCAAATGACAATGACAATTTGTTACTTAGTACATAGATTTACAACTTCAAATTATTATTAATATTAAGAAAGAACAACTTATGTTAGTACCAACTAACTGAAATAACCTGAGCAGGGCTGAACTGGCCAGCTAGATAAAAGTTGGGATATTTAGGTTCGTTTTACAAAATCGTCCAAAACACCAGACCAACTCGCAAGGAACTCTCACCATACCCCCTAACCTATCGTTTCTTGAGATGTACACTTTCAACTGTGTTATCTTTTTCCGAAAATTGAAGAAAAGCGCAACTTCCACATGCGTTTTGGTGTAGGAAGATAAAAAACTATCGCATGCATGGTTTGTTAGAGCATTTCAGAAAAAGGACCTAATAAAGAGCTGGGCAAAACATTCTTCACTAGAAGAAAACCTGTCCAGCCGCACCATTCACAAATTATAAGTATATTTTCTACCTAGTGCCGCTTTATGTCTGAAATAAGTTGAACAATTATGGGAGCGAATTTTAAAGTTACGTAAAAATTCCATTTGATCGGGAAGATTTAGTGAACACAGTAACTTGTTTTACGATGCACACAAGCTATACCAGATAAATTAAGGTTTCTTATGACTGCCAAAAGAGAAACGTCGACTTTCCCTACGAGTGTCAGACAATTTTGAGTAAGCAAGACTTAAATTTGAAAAAATTATACAGACTAGAGGACCAGGCTGAAACATTGACTGACTAAGTATACCTGGTGCCATAAAGGCTCATAAATAACTGATCACTGGAATCAAAGTACAAACGCAATGTTTTGAAAGTCAGGTTACAATGTACAGCATAGAGGCTACATGTTTCTCTAAACTTAGACAGAAGCCTTCATTGTTAGCAAAAGATCTTGGTGTCTACATTTCAAATAAGCATTTCTTCTCTTACATCATGTTTCGGACTTCAATTTGGTGATGCAACATGACTATCTCAGTATCTGAACACAAATCTACGATGTAACGTATAACTAGAACCACCAGTACACAGTTTCAGCTTTATTTATCCGGCCGATGAAAGTTTTACTTTTACATCAAGCTGAACACTGTCAGCATTTTTCATCAAATGAATTACAAAGTTAAAAAGGATGTCTTTTAGTGTTTGGTGTACTGCATTCAGTTATTAAGCAAATTTTAATAAATAAAAAGTTGCTAGGCCCACTACCATGATGGTTATTGTTCACATTTTTTATTTACATAAATTCTTCAGTGTTTGTTTTTTTTATTATATGTTGTCAAAGCTCTCTGCATCTTTGTCATTCAGTAACTTGGTGCAAGATCGACAATTAGCCACATTACTCCTACTATTAATATCACCCAGAATTCTTTAATATATAAAGGAAAACCATTTCCTTAACATCAAGGCAATCTTGTCAGTAGAGACCAAAAATTGAATTTAACAATTTTCAGTTTCCAATATTGGGGCAGTACCACTAAGTTTGTAATTGGATTTACTTGTTCGTTGAGATTTTATATTGAAGCTATGTTCCTTGAGTCTTGATCAACACTGATATAATATTAGGTAATTAACTTTGGCTAACTATGTAAAAACGCAAACTTGGCAGTATCTACGACGTTTCTTTATAGGACAAATGTTAGTTTTTGAGTTGCCTGTATCTCTATCTGATATTATTTTGCAGAAGGTAAAGTAACGGACTATACAAAAGTCTCCAAAGAGCTGTACAGCGAAACGCCAAACGTTATCATGCCTACATTTATTTAAGAACTTTGCAATTCCTCGTGTAACGCAGTTTACCAGAAAGGAGGGTTGGTAGACAATCTAAAAGACAGGCTGAGGCATAACGTTAGTTGTCATCGTGATACAAATAATTTTTAATCTAATGTTCTATAATTAGTGAAAGGGATTTAGTTTCGAAAGAAAATGTCTGTTTTAAATTTAGAACGAGGAGACATTCCACCACAATCGCGACGCTCTCGAAACATCTCTAAACCCAAAGACACGCATGTCTAATGAGTATAATGTATCCATTTCCCCTGCACTGTAGGTAAAGGAATCTCGGAGCGTCTTGATAAATTCTCTTTTTAGGTTGTGATTATTTTTGAAATAAACGTTTGGATATTCTTTTCATGAACTAAATAAACTGGTTTTCGGTGCTGGTAATTTGGCAGAGAAAATTTCTGCATCTTTAATACTTTATCTCAACCGTGTTTCCTGCGCTTGTTGTAGGAACCACATTAAACCTGTTGAAGGGGCATACTGATAACCAAAGGAAACATACTGTACAATGTAGTATGATTTCCTACCACAACTGAGTTTGTCTGAGGTATTCTTGAGTTGTTTCATTGTTACTTTATGGAAAAAAAACTGTGATTTAGCAACAGCATAACTTTAAAAAAGACAATTGTTTCCAATTTAGGCTGCAATTGCCACATCTTTAGAGCAATATTTCAAGAACATTTAAGACTTCTTTGTTTTCTTTGGTGTTTAAAACATTTCCGTTATGAAAGTGGCCATCAAAAAGTTCAGGAAATGTTTACTATTAATATATCAACAATTTAAGATAACTTTTTACAAAGAGTGGTTGTTTAACATAATTGTTTGTACAAATCCTTTAGACAACCACGGATGACTAGTGGTCACATTGATATAACTACGGATGACTAGTGGTCACATTGATATAACCACGGATTTGACAGAAGCAAGAACCTTTCAGGTTATCAGTAAACACAAGCATTTCCGATTCCCATTAATAAAATTTAGACAAATTTTATCGGTTTTTGAATTCTATACTGCAATAGCCAATATGTCTTCATTAATGGAAAGACTCTTTAAAGACTGTATTTTTTACTGAAAGCTTCGCAATCGCGTAGAAATGTTCTAACATGTCAAGTTAGCAGAGTTTCTATTCTTTTGGCGAATCAGAAAAGAAAGACTTCTAAAGGTAAAAAGTTGGAGAAGAGCGTGAAAGGAAATCTGACCACTCCCTCAGTACGACATATTTTCAAGCACGTGTATCCGCTATTGTTAGTTGTCAAACAGTTAGCTTAAATAATGTCATGGCTACTGACACTATTGACAATAGAACATCTATATCGCATAGATAGCAACAACGAATGGATAACCATTTCGTTGTCATTAACAAGGAAAATATAAAAATGATAGTAAGAAATAGACTGTTGACGAAAATTAAATTATAAAGTCAGCTCCGTCCATATAAACAAGGACAACTACGGTATTTTAATTTCTTAAAAGAATAAATAAAACTAATTAGTACATTGTAATTAAATGTAATAAAACTGATCGATCGTTAATTGAAGACTTGGCCAATGTTGATACAAGAAAGAATAAATCATAACATTATCGTTTCATATTTCAACGAATTTCTCTTTGCAAACACATGCACATTGAATTTGTTGAATGCCTCAAGGAATTCTATAAGAACTGAATCACTGCAGTCTCAAAGTCAAGCCAAGCTAATAGGGCGATCTTTTCATGTATAAGTATCATTTCCCACTGACCCTCGTGGGTAATGACTTGTCACTATGTTACGATATTCTCGATTTTCTCAATGATCTGATTATTTCTCTACAGTTGCCCAAAGTTCTAAATACTCAGCAGCGACGATCTCAATGTCTAGACCAATTATCTTCTGAGGATTACATGGCTCGGGGCATTTCCCATGTTGAGTTCTGAAATGAGCTGTTTATAACCAGTTCATCATTATATATCCGTTGGTTTGGGCAGAAGCAGCAGAAATTGATAGAGTGTGGAGAGGAGACAATGACGGAATGTCCCGTTTAGGGTTTATATGCAGACGTAGCACTTTGTTTTGGGGTGGGGCATCAACGTGGGAAATATATTGAAAAAAGATAAACGATGCAGAAAAAGTTTGAGTTTTTCTTACTTTTATGGTACTTCATAACTTGATGCGGGTTTCAAGTCATGGTAGAAAACGGAATTCGTGAAAATACATCTACTGAAAAGAATAATTTACAGCAATTTGAATTTCAACTGAAAGTATTTGATAAGTTGAATGTTTGTACTCATAAACATATGTTACACTGATTCTGTCATCACAAAATAAAACCTGGAAATGTTTTGCCTTTTGGCACCGCTTTCATGCACTTCATAAATACAAAGAACGTTTTGTAACGATATGCTAATTTTAGTCAATCAAGTGACCATTTCAGCTTTTTTCTTTAATAAAAATTTAATGGGCTTGAAATTAAGCAAAACATATCGTAGATCTTTGTTACATTTCTCACTGATATTTCAGTTAAGTTAACTAACGTAATATCTTTCTTTGTAACTGTGCTATTTCGTGCTACATCAATCTAAATTTCAATGACCATCCATGGTTCACTGATATTTTCTTAATTGTCCTCGACGATTGATATACAACGGACTTCAAATTCTCAGAGAAATGCCCAAACAGTATGCCTTTACATGCTGTAAAATAATCTGAGCAACAGTACGAGACCTTGTCTTCTAAGTATAATCGATTTCCCCGAGTATTACAGCGATGGACGCTGATCTTTGGAAACCAAGGACAGGTATTTACTTTAGGTTATCAAGCAGGCAATACGTCATGAGACATATCAAACACTACTCATATCAAAGATTAATCTCGGTTTAGCTTGAGCTGTTGATGATGATTTGGGTATAAATTAAAATCAGTTTACCGAGGATTTAAAAAGACGTTACATCTATTGAACTGAAATTCGATGACATTTAGTTACAAACTGCACAATGAATCAATATTAATGACTCGATGATTTCGGTAGAACGCAATGTTGCTGGTATGGATTTGCTTCAGCTGTAAATGAAGTCTAAACATCTATGGCAATTGGGTTTGTAATACCAAGTCGGTTATCTTTTAAACGGTATTGGCACTGACATAATAAACTTAGTACAAAGTACAATAGACAAGCAAGCAGTTGAGCTGCCAGTGCGAGTAACGAGGTCAGTGCAAAGGGTACTGACTGCAAAGAGCAAAACGAACACGCAAGAACCATCTGTGTCGGCATAAACCACAAAGAACTGTCGGTGTCTTACGAAACGTTTAGGCCTGTCAAATTTCACGCTGCAATAAAATTCTGAAAATGTGTTTTATACAAAGAATTATCACAAATAGTAAGTTCAAATTATTCGGTTTTGCCTAATGAGCCAATTTCGCTCTACGGATGATTTCTTCAAAACAAGCACCAAAACAAACCCAAATCCGAACGATTAGAGTTACTAAAAAACAGCTATAAGAACTTGCAAACCATGATGAACGTTTGTCTCTACTGATATAAATAATGTAGGATTGCTTTGCGTAACTGTTTAAAGTAACATTTGCAAAGCCTTCAACGTCGAAACCTGAGGCAAAATATAGCTTTCTCCATTGCTTTGATAATTTTCAGCCTACTCTACAGTTGGTAGCTTCTCCAAGTAACGCCAGATGAATGATAACGTTCATAGTTCCTTCAATCATCATCGATATA